>CAJUYG010001484.1:2290-18057 GCA_910591675.1 Galerucella calmariensis
GTGTCGTCCCGCATTAGATAGTCTAATACGGTCTGGTTTTTTTTCCGAGAGTCCTCACATAGTCTGGTTTTTATTGCGAGAGTCTCGCATAATCTTGTCTCGTTTTTAAGAGTCCCGTACCGTCTCGTCTCCTTTTTTGGAGTATCGCACGGTCTCGTATCCTTTTAGAGTTTCGAATGATCTGATCTCGCATGATTTCGTCTCGTTCTCGATACTTTTGCAATATTTAGTCTCGTTTGGAGGTCGAAATGCGAGAATCAATTTTAATTTTACCTAGTGACATCTTCATTGCACTCGATTAATTTGAAGTGATGCAGGACACAAGCTTCTATCCTTTTTTCCAATCCTTCAAGACTCTTACGACTCAAGCCTCTGGCGAGAAGTTGGCACATTCTATCTATGAGGTTATTTAACACTCCGCTATCTTGACATTCGTGATCTTGGATATATTCCTTAACTTCCATATAAACGTTCAATTTTTGTTCTAGATTCAGATCCTTTTCAATCAGTTTTTTGTACAATTCGAAATATTTTCGACCCTTTTGAGTTTCTAAAGTGTCCATGAAAATGTGTAAGCTCTTGTAAGTGCTGTACCAATCCACTGGTTCACCTGAAAATATAAATTTGGACACTATCAAATTTGAAAACTATTTTTTTCGGCTTAATTCTTATTGTGGGCGTGTTTTCAGTTCCAGCTAACAATCTGATATGAAAGCAGCGTTGCCAGTTTAAAATGTTTGGTACTTAATAAGGAATAATGATCTTATTTTGCATGTAACTTTTAATACGGGATAACGCCGTATTTATTGGGAGACATTCGAGATTGGTTATATTATTGACTTTTGAAAAATAAGTGGGACACAGATTAGAATAAAATAATATACTTAGTTGGGAATAACTTTTAAAGATAACACATTTGGCAACAGCTGACTGAGCACAATTATTCTTCTCTCTCTTCCAAGTAGTTTTTCTCATATTTTCCTTGGCATGGCTCGAATAGGCTTTTCGCAATCTGTATACAAAAATTGAAGTAATTTTTTACCTATTTTTTTGAAAAATTCTTGAATTCTCTTATATTCCAAATCCTTATAAACCTTGTTTTGTAGTTTTTCGATTGACCTCAACATTTCAATTTCTTTTTCTAAAAGTAGATAGAGTTCGGCAATTTTAGAAGCACCGCAGTGCATTGAAGTAATTTTTGATATTTCGTTCTTCTTCCATCTGTCCACCTAAAAAATGTATCCGCTTTATTATCGCCCATTACATAAAGGACTATGCTTCCATCTTATGGAAAATAAAAGACCACTCAAATGCGGATATTTTGATACCAACTTATTCGTCTTGAAAAATAGAACATTTGATAACATTGCGCCAATGTTGTGACTTTTATAATTAACTCACAATTAATGATATTATTTTGATTGTATGAGTAGGACAGAGAGAAAATAAATACGGAGATAAGAAATGAATAAATAAAACCAGACAGGGTTGAACCGACCTAATTTTGTGAGTTAATTTTTATTTGTTGTTTTTTCTTTGTAGTATTTTGTAGCGTAGTTGTTGGCATCGGTATCTCTTAAAAAAAAATAGGATAAGGATGCAGAAAAGAAATATATTTTCTAATCTGCCATAAAATTATCAATTTTGTCGGTCACTTTCCTTAGCTAGTACTTTTTTTAAAGAAAATTTCCTAATTTTTAAGGATTTTTTTTAAATTCCCGATATCTCAACTATACATAGATTCAAAAGTTTTGCATCACCTTCTTCGGATGCGAAGGAATTTTTTTGCGCTAACAATTTTTTGTTGGCTTGTTCATCAATGTTTACCATTGCAATATGTTCCATATTTTTTGCAATATACAGATGTTTACAGTTTTTTTTGTAAGATAACATTTTTAGTGCGATCATTTTAACATTCAAGGCATTTGATTCTTACGATTTTAAGTGCAAACATGAATCGTCAAGTCATAAGTGAGATTGGCCGTGCAAGAATAGTGGCTTTAGTTGAAGAAGGTCATTCTCAAAGGTTCGTGGCAAATAGAGTTGGCGTTTGGCAAAGTGATGTGTCTCGTGTATGGAACCGGTATCTCCAGACCAATTCTCTTCGTGATAGACCTAGAAGCGGTAGAATGCGTGTTACTAATCAGCGGCAGAACCGCTATATCCACTCAACTATCCGAAGAAACCCGACCATGGCAATACTAGCACTCCAAACAGATATGAGACATGCGTTGGGAGTTCAAGTATCGATCTCGACATTACCAAGACGAATACTTGCGACAGGTTTGAGGTGTCGCCGACCAATAAGAGTGCCCAGATTACAACCTGAGCCCAGAGTTCGCCGACTACAGTGGGCTCAAGAACACGCGGCCTTGCCTGAAGAATTTTGGAATTCGGTGTTTTTTTCCGACGAGACAAGGATTTGCTTGGTACAAGATAGCCATCGAATACGTGTGTGGCGGGATCCAACGAGAGTTGCTCAGCTTGTCCATGCTCGCTCCGTGCCGCCCTTCAGAGGAGGAAGTGCCATGTTTTGGGCTGGTATAATGTTAAATGATCGCACAGAAATAATTCATGTGGAGGGAACGATGACTGGTGATAGGTATCCCAGAGAGATTCTACATCCTTACGTGAGACTATGGCGCGCAGCGACGCCCGACCTCATCGGACCAGAGCTGTAAATGAGTATCTTGAAACTGAAGGGATCAATCGTTTGTACTGGCCTGCCCTATCTCCTGACATGAATCCCATAAAACATGCTTGGGACATGCTTGCCAGGGCATTGGCAGCACGCAGAAATCCAGCCAGGAGTGTACAAGAGCTTGTTCATGCGGCCCAAGAAGAATGGCGAAATATTCCTCAACAGAATATCAATAATTTGGTAATCAGCATGGGCAGGCGACTTCAAGCTTGCATACATTCTAGAGGTGGAAATACTCTTTATTAAAAGTTCTCATGCAGGTTCTCACTTAACGCACTTAAAAGAATCAATTTGTATTTAATTTATTTAATTTCTAATAATACTTTTTATGTTTAAAGCAAGTTTATTATTGGATAATAAAAATTTTTGACAATTATACACGTTTTTTTTATTGAAACTAATTATTTGATTAATTTCTGATCCATTTATAATGAACACATGTTTTTTTTGGAGATTTAGGGTGATGCAAAACTTTTGAATCTATGTGTAGTTTTCGAGATATTTGCAAAAAAATCATATATTTTCATGTCAGGTCCAAACCAGTCTTTATAAGAAACTTACCATTGCGTAAAGCATAGCAAAATCAGCCAAATTCATAGGAAAAACTTTACTGATAACATCTTGCCTTTTCCTTTCTTCATCGTCAAGTCTTTCTTTTTCGTCTTGCTCGTTTTCTAACCTTATACGCTTTTTATATTCTGCACTCAACTCTTTTAGAGCTTTTCGCATTTTCCAAGCTCGAAAATATCTAAAAAAATAATTTGTACAGGGTAGTCCGTAAGTAATGGACCAAAGTAAAATGGAAGATTCTTGGCCTGAAAAATTACAATCTGACGCAACTTTTTTTAATAAAATATTGATGATAAGAAAGATACAGGGTGGCAAAGTTGAAATGTCAAAAATGTTTTTTCCCAGTAAATTGGAAGATTTTGTATATACAAATGTGAAAATTTGAAGATAGGGGCTTTAGGGCCTGGGAAATCATAATATGTTATCCATTTCGATGTATTTTGTAGAGGGCGCCACAAAAGCTATGTTGTTGGTGTAACTGTTCGAATACCGTACTAATAAATAAAAAAAAAATTATATGGGGGGTTTTTAAAATGTGAATATCTCGAAAACCAGTTACTTTTTGAGACTAATGATAGGTATACCTTTTTGTCGCAAAAATTATGCAGTTTTAATATTTTCCAATAATAACAGGGATACTGTTAACAATAAATAAGTTAATCGCACAGTTATACCCAATAACATAGTTTTTGTGGCGCCCTCTAGAAAATACATCGAAATGGATAACATATTACGATTTCTCATGCCCTAAAACCCCTATATTCAAATGTTCACGTTTGTATATCAAAAATCTTTCAACTTACCGAGGAAAAACATTTTTGACACTCCAACTTTGCCACCCTGTATCTTTTGTATCATCAATATTTTATTGGAAGAAGTGGCGCCAGATTGTAATATTTTTAGGCGAAGAATATTCCATTTCACTTTGGACCATAACTTGTCATGAAAAAAATACAAGAATTTAACAAGGTCAAATAAAAATTTCCACACCAGTACCTTTGTATCGTTCTTACTTTTCCTTCGACATCCAATCGCTTTTCACGTTCATCCGCAGTTTCGTAAGGTCCTGGCGTTAAGATTTTATCACTAACGCTCGGTATATAAATCTCCGGGTTCGTCATTTGTGTGGCATGCGCATATGCCATTTGAGTTTTTCTGTTGCGCGTAAAGTACGTCTGAGTGTCCCGGTGATTTTTATGGTCAGGCGGTACTTTCGGAGGAAATGGACCGGTTTGACTGTAGCCATGAAAATAACGTACGCCTATGGAAAAACAAAAGTTATAATGGGACTTTCATTATGTCTGCCCCGAACAAAATAAGACATGTAAACATTGTGCTATCCTGTGCTGGCAAAGACAACAATATGGGCAAACATTACAGAATAAAAATATAAGATGTTTCACTCCAGGGCGTACTCTGGTATAGAGACTGGTATAATATTTGAAAGGAAATTGATTACATGGATGATGAAAAGAAAATTTAGTAAATTCGTTCAAAGGGAACTGACCAACTTCCCTTTGGTTAGCTAATTTAATACCCACCTTTCAACGTCTTTGGGAAAAAGATAAAAGGATATTTCTGGTTTCCCCACCTTGCTGGAACAACCCATCACAGCACAACACACGGGCATTTTAAAACCACTTTTATGATATTATTGATACTTTTGAAAGACAGGAGACTAAATGAAATAAACAAAATTCTCTGGCCCTTAATCCTTAAGTACTAACATACTTAAACACACTGTCTCAGAGACATTCAGTATCGAAAGGTTGAGTATAAAATATCTTCCCAATCCCGCGCTCCAAACGTCGGCCAGTAACGTAATTTCAGTACACATCAGCAGATTTCCAAAAAAATGCGAACAAGCCCAACTTTATGTTTTATATTTTTCTCATTAGTCTGTTAATTTTTTGTGTTTTCTTGCTTAATGTACTTGTTTATATGATATCCTTATTATAAAAATAAATCCGTAATTTTGTATTAGCAAATATTACAAAATATTTAGTGTTTAAGACTTTTTGCTCATTTCAACAATTAATTAATAAATTTAAAAAATCCATACAACATAAATATAAAACACGAGGAACCAATTATAAACTCCTTTCTAAAATAACAGCGCTCGACGGGCGACGTCCCGTATAATATGCCAAATTAAATGCAAGTAAGGACGTACTGTACCATCCAAGTCACCAGCGGCATCGATGCTTTACGCGATAAATTCGAACGAGTGAAACATCTTATATTTTATTCTGTAATCTTTGACTGTACCCTGAGGATGCATCTGCAGAGGATGGGTAAAGTTAGTGAACTTATGTGCAGAAAATGCGAACTCTAGGTAATGGTATAAAGATTCAGCAACCCAAGCGTATGAATGAATATGAATTCTGTTACCTGTTTGAATATGTTTATAACCTCCTAGCATAGGTTTCTGTATAGCTTTGTTGTGTACTTCCACTACGACTTGCCTATGCCTGTCTTCACCTTCATCAACGGTTATAGTTATTATATCAGGAACGACAAGATCCTAAAAAAATTGAATAAATTCTACAACACAAACGTAAAATTAGGTATATCACTTGACCGGTTTCACAAATTACAAGATTTGCATTATCAGGATTGTAATTTTTTTTAATACGAACTAACTTTTGTGGTTTACCTCGTATATTTTTGTGATATCAATCACCCAATTACAAGGATCATCCGTTGATAATTTTAGATCTAAACTTTTGGGTTCTTCTTTATCGATGTCTTTTAATAATTTATCGAAATCTTCTAAATTCACATCTTTGTAGGTTAGTATTAAATGTTCTTTTGGGATGCAGAAAATGCTTTCCAAATTCTCCAAAATCTGTAAAACGTAATGCTACCTTAAGATATATTCGTGAAGGGGAAGGGTGAATGAAAATATTATTTTCTCTTTCCCTTCTCGAAAAAATCCTATTAGTACCTCTAAAATGGTTTGTCTTGATGTGTACGTCTGTGTAAAAACATTGGCATTAGCAGTGGTGAATTTAAGTATAACTTGCGTTTCTGAATACATTTCGGAAAATGAAGGCCATTCCAGAACGACTCCTTCCATCCATGTTGGAGGTGGTACGTGTGTACATTTGCAGTCGCACTCACATTTAGTACCGCACACACATTTACATATCGCACACGGCATTTTATTTACCAAAAAAAATCCTCCACTTTCCTAAGCTAAGAAATATACAAAATTTAGTTTGTTTACTTATTGACTGATACGTCAATTTTAACCATATGTTTGTCAGTTGACTTGGAAACGATGATACTGGTAATTTAGGTCAGTTTTACTTGTAAATCGTGAACTTTGTAGTTATGTAAGTTATTTCTCTTTTTATATTTTGGTGAAAATACTATTAAGAGTACTAGTTTTTGTGAAAGACTGTTGTAATGACATATTTTTAAAGTTATAAAACATATAAACCATAATTAAGTCTCATTTTGATGTTTAGATGTTGGATATTGAACAAAAATCTGTCAAGAAATTTAACTTGTATGATTATCTTCCTTTCAACATATTTTTTAAATCAGTATATTTTTTTTATTGAAAAAAATATGCTACAGACCATTCCACAACACCTGACTTTGACAGGTCGGTCATATTGTGATGGTACTCGATGAGTTGAAGTTTGTGTGTTTTGAAATGTAGTTGTCAAACAGACTTTGTAGACCAATGTCAATGGAATATAACGAGAGCTTATTTACCCGACTCGGCACCAACGTTGTCAAATTTAGTAGTAACATAACAATATTGAAGTAAATATGTAAATATCAGAAAATAAGAAATAGAAAACTAAAAAAAACAAGAAAACCCAGGCTCAAACCCGGTTGATCAAAGTGTAACTATGTATAAAAATATCAGAAAATAAGAAATAGATAACTAAAGAAAAAAAAACAAGAAAACCCAGGTCAAAACCAGGTACGTCTGCATCCTATTTTGAACTTTGGATTTCTCCCGATTTTTTCCATTTCTTCCAACGTAATGTGGTATTATAAGTAACAAAAATATTTCAATTGCTTACAAATTGGAAACAAACAATTGTGACGTAAAAAAGTTCAATAAAAACCCTAAGAAGCGTAGAAGTGCGGTTAGTTCGCGTCAAAGAGAAAGAACAATTTCGAAATTCTTCGATTGTCTTCGTGGATTAATGTGAGAAATTTGTAAATCCGAAGTGTGATTGGTGCGTATTAATTTCTACATTGTCGTCGATTCAATCAACCTCGATTTGAAAGCGTAATGATTCTATCAATTACGGATGGATGATTTGTGAAAATTAAGATGACATCACAATCATCTAAATTATAAAGTTCGTTGAACAATATCTCATTATAGTTGCATCGGGTCGTTTGCCTTCTAAATGAAAGTGAACGGATTGTTATATATAAGCTTAATATACAGGGTGTGTAAAGACGAGCTTACACTATCTTTATATTGGAAACCGTGTAGGGAGAATGTTTCGCAACAAAAAAGGTTTCTTGCGTTTCTTTCGTCCGAGCAATGGTTTGTCCGGAAAAAATTCGGTAAACTGAGTATGTGTTCCGCATCCGCGCGACTCTATTTTCTGAAGCGCGGTGTAGATATAAATAATTGTAATAGGGCGTTTTGAAGAGGGAAGTGTCGGCTTTAAGATGGCATTTTTTTGTCATAGCACATAATCATATTTAGCAAATTACTCATATATATAACATAAATATTATATTCTAATCAAAAATTACTTGTACTTTTGGTTTAAAATGATCCATACCGACTGGCCTCTTGGAGGATTTAAGCATTTCATGCACATTATTTTACACTATTACACCATACAATTCAAATTAATATTTTGGGGAGGTATTGCAAAAAAATGGACGGGAGAATAAAATTGAAGCACCCCAAAATAGCAAAACAACAATTTTACAGTTAAATAGAACACAGAACCAACTCTAAAAAACATAAAAAATAAGCGTGGAAAATTTTATATCTTTCAAATATTCTTCACACTTCCTTATTATTGTTTTAAAAATAAATGTTTGTAATCTTTTGCAAATAATACCGGTTTTCGGACGCTCCTTTTTGGGTCAGGGACACAATTGCAATCAAATATTTTATGTTTTTGAATCATTTATAAAAACACCAACTGACTTATCTACCTTACAAAAAAGATAATATCGATGTATAAAATTAACCATGTCAATTGATAGATATTAAAATATTTCCCCCACTCTGAATAAAATTTAATAAATCTACATTTTTTTTAAGTTATGGTAGAATTTGTTTGCTTCAGTCATGCCCAGAATGCTTCAATGTATTTTCTTTGAACATCCTTCCCATCAATCTCATTTATTGGAAGGACTCAATTCCTTACGATCAAAAGGAGAGCTACTCGATATCACTCTAGTCATTGGTAAGTATATACACATTATCTAGATTTGATTTTAAGCCCATTTGACCTTATTTATCTTTATCCAGAAGAACCCCATCATGAAACCTTATCGCTATAGCTTCGCTGCTCCTTTTTTACACATACAGTGGTGCAGCGTAAATGAATATATTATCAATATTACATTTCCCTGTATTAACAGTTTGTTTTTGTACTTTTTTCTTAAATAAACAAGATTTTAAATTGTTTAATGATTTTTGCAGAAGGCTGTGCTTTCCAGGCACACAAAGCGGTGTTGGCAGCATGCAGTGACTATTTTAGAGCCATGTTTACAGACAATATGTTAGAAGCTACGCAAAATGAGATTTGTCTAAATGGTATCACGGCAAAAGGTGACTAATAAAAATTAATTATAATGTGGCTGTTCAATTATTTTGGGAAAATTTTATTTTGGTTCACCCTGTATAAGTATATCAGAATATGTTTTGTTTTTATCTTACTAAGGACTCTTTACTAATATTTCTTAACATAAATAGTTGAAATTTGTTTTTCCTTTTACTATACAGCGTGAAAAATATTTGAATATCAATTTAGTGAAAAATGTTATTCCTGATAAAAAGTTTTGCTTGTTCTGAAACCCCGTAAAATGAAATAAAATTCAGGTTTTTCAAAACCCTTCTCATTTTATGGCCAGTTTTATGAAAACCTGGAGTCTAACTTTTTGACATTTCTTCACATATTGGCTAATATCTCGGGAACCTCAGGGTTTGCAAGGTTCTAGTCTACGCCATTCGATTTAGAATTGAATTTTCTATAAAAAGAGGAATTTTGAAAATTATGAGTCTTCGCGAATTAGAACAAGTTTCGGTGTTTCGGTTTTAAAAACCTGAAAGTTCTAAGTTCCATATCTAAGGTTTTTCGATGTGGAAAATTCCTCTTTTTATAGAAAATTGAATTCTGAATCGAATGGCGTAGACTAGAACCTTGCAAACCCTAAGGTTCCCGAAATATTAGCCAATATGTGAAGAAATGTCAAAAAGTCAGACTCCAGGTTTTCATAAATCTGGCCATAAAATAAGACGGGTTTTTGAAAAACTTGAATTTTATTTCATTTTATGGGGTTTCAGAACAAGCAGAACTTTTTATCTAGAATAACATTTCTCACAAAATTAATATTTCAAAATTTTTCACCTATACGATACTCCATCCGTGGACACGCTGTATAAACTGTTTTTAGTCTTTTTTGTCATTGTAAGTTGTGAAATTGACATACTGTATAGTATCTTCTGTATGTTCCTTGTGGCATTACTTACTCTTTTTTCTCTTATTTTTTTTGGTTTGATTCCCAAAAAAATAAGACAAAAAAAGAATACTGTATAAATATTTGTCGGTGTAAAAGAAACTACAAAATTCATTTTTTATCCAGGTTTCCATCAACTTCTAGATTATGCTTATACCACTCGTCTCGCATTAAACTTATCCAACGTACAGGACGTTTTGGAAGCAGCTTCTCACGTTCAAATGGTCGCCGTTATACAAGCCTGTTCCTCTTATTTACAGACTCAAATAGATGTTGAAAATTGCGTTGATATTGCTACAATAGGTAATGTATCAATTTACTAAATTTTCGATTATTTTTATTATATTCATCCCATCTAAAAGTTACTAGACATGAAGGTTAAATTGAAGGCACTTAGTTGAGCTCACCACCTTATTGGTTACTGATTCCTGGTCTCCTTCTTTTTGTGGTTGGCTTCGTCCACATTCTGTTGTTTTAGACTTGCAAGCATTCCTTGCAGTTCGCTGGTTGTTCTCTATGTCAGTTTGACTGGGTTCTCTTTCGGTTTAAGGAACTGTGTGACCTTCCTATTTTCACGCATGTCATCTGTCCGTGGTGGAATCACTAGTCTTGTCCAATTCAATTTCTCTTCGTAGTGTGACTGTAGGCTCATAGTACTTAGGCCACATGTGACCCATTGTACATCCTCCCGAGGAGTTGTCCTCCTAAGTAATCGTCCATCCTGTCCTTCACAGGAAGGTGGACAGGTCACATAGGAGACATCTCCTTTATATCGGCAGATGTAGGCCAAGACTCACCGAACACACGCTCTCTTATTGACGATAACTCCGGACACTCGTATAAGACATGTTTGACAGTTTCATCTTCCTGTTCACACATCCTGCTTAGAGGTGTGTCCACTAGCCCCATAGTATGGAGGAGTTTCCTTAGTCGACAGTGGCCAGTCAGAAATCCTACTGTCAAACGAAGGTTTTTCTTGGTCATCGCCAAATATTTCTTCGGCGCCAGCTTCCCAGGGTGATACTGGCAAGACTGCATCCTTTGCGTCTCTTAAGGGATTGAGCATGGGTGTTCCGCAATTGTCAAAGTCGTCAGGCTGTAGGTGTCACTGGTTACTGAAATTTTTTGGTCCAGCCGCTTCCCTGGCTAAAGAATCAGGACTCCTGCCGTGCCCTTTAATCCACCTCAGGATAATATTGTTATCTGCCGAGGCGTTAGCTAAATCTTGGTGGCACTCTAGTACTAGCCTCGATATAACACGTTGTCTGTCCAAGGCTAATAGGGCTTGTATACTTTCAGTGCAGATTGTTATGTTCTGGTTAGTTCTTTTGTGCCACTAAAAGCTATTAAATTGTTTGGTACAAATGTACCACTAATGCCCTCTTATGTTTCTATTATGGAGATTAGATGTTCCAGAGGTTAATGCTTTTGAGAAGCTCTATAATAGCATAGCTCTCCTTTCTTCTTTATATCTGTATCTGTAAGATTTTGAAGGGTGGGTGACCCCACAGCACTTAGACCACAACTGGCTTATTGTGCACCCTTCTGAGGTTCAGACTTTCTTCTAGCTCGTCATCCAGCCTACTTGTTTGAAGTAGGCGATAACGTCGCCGGAAGTAAGCTCCCTCATGCTGGCTTGTGTTAGCATGTACTCGCCGAATACAGAAAACAAATTGAGAGAGTGTCGGACATTCACTAAGAATGTGTTCAACAGTCTCATCTTCCTGTTCACATCCTCTACAAAGTGAAGTGTCAGACAGACCCAGTCTGTAGAGGTGTTTTCGTAGGTGGCAGTGACCGGTCAGAATACCCGTGGCTGTCCGAAGGTTCTGACTGTTCATAGGCAAGCTTGCAACCTTCTGCATCGTCCCATCTACCCTTAAACTTTTCAAGGGAGTGTTCCTTTATTAGGTCAATCATAGCCGACGCCGACAGATTAATGAAAGTACCAGGTCCCAAGAGTTTTTGGTAGGATGCTTTCCTGGCTTCTTCTTTATAACTACTCATCTTTCTATTTTCTTTCAGCTGAAACATACTCTCTTACCAAGTTAAGGATGAAAGTGTACAGATACATGAGCGGCCACCTTCTGGAATTTTCTAATAGCTCGGAATTTTATAGACTAACCCCTCAACAATTGGAAAATTTGCTCTCCTGTGATTACCCTGTAGATTGCTCAGAAGCCGAAGTACTTAGGATAGTTCTAGCGTGGTTTTTCCATGTGGACACCAACGAGATGGACGTTCGGTTGACTCACGCAGTGCGTATAATTCGTTATATCCATTTTATCGAAATTTCCCGAAGGAAACTGGATAATATCTTGGATAAAGTTTTTGAAGATCGAAAGTGCGAATGGAAACTGTATAAAATTATTCTTCAAGAAGTTTATCGACAAACTACCAACGAAGAATCTCGCTTCGTTTCGAGTCTGTTAAATTCGCGGGGAATGGAAATGGCCGTGCTTAAAATCGGGGGGTTCGGGATGAGCGGCATAACCAACGAAATAACGTATTGTTTCGCATCGGAACGGAAGTGGAAACATTTGACGTCGATACCGCACGTCGAACAATGTAATTTCGGTACCGCCGTTTTTAATAATGAACTGTATATTGTCGGGGGGTGTTTCAATCAAAGTTTGCAGGAGAATATTCATCCGTTCGGATTCAAATACACTCCGAGGTAAGTGGAATTTATGTAAAAAAATATGTTAAATAACCCCTTTTTTTTTAATTAAACCGTACGCCCATGTTAAATGCGAATTTTTACAAATAGTTTGGACCCCCTTTGAAATTTTTCCATCGTACGCCCATGGTAGATGGCCTTTTTTAAATTTTATCGTAGGTACGACTATGATGGATAAGATTTTAGGATATGAATGAACTCTTTTGGAAAATTGTATCGGATGGCCTATGATAAAAGGAAATTTTTAACAATTAATGTAAACCCTTTTTCAATATTTTTACCGTAAGCTTGTGGTGAATTTAAATTTTTATTAATAAATTAATTTTATCGTAAGAAGTAAACTTTTACAATTAAATTAACCCCCCTTGAAAAAATGTATCGTACGCTTATGATAGGACATTTATCATTTAAAAATGTAGAAATTTTTAACAATTAATTTGTCCCTCATAAAAATTTTATCGTACGCTTATGACAGAAGGATATTTTTACAAATTAATCAACCCCCTTAACAAT
This sequence comes from Galerucella calmariensis, assembly GCA_910591675.1. Taxonomy (NCBI): domain Eukaryota; kingdom Metazoa; phylum Arthropoda; class Insecta; order Coleoptera; family Chrysomelidae; genus Galerucella; species Galerucella calmariensis. Next base: position 15,436 of record CAJUYG010001484.1, read on the forward strand.
TTTATCCTACGCTCTAGGTAGATGAAAATTTGGGGAAAAGAATGAACCATTTTGATAAATTTTTCTTACATTTTTCGGAATAAAACTTGATCTTTTGAAAATAACTTATTCCTTTAAAAAAATGCTATCGCACGCCTATGACAGAATGAAACTTCCAAAAATGATATATGGGATTTTTTGTAATTTAAACAACTCCTCTTAAACATTTTATCGTACGCTAATGGTAGGAAGATGAAAAGTTTTGGAAATGGATGAACCCTTTTGGAAAATTGAATCGTACGCCTATGATAGGATTTCCATTTAAAAATATAGAAACTTTCACCAATTAATGTGTCCCTTATAATAATTGTATCGTACACCTATGACAAGCAAATTTTTACAAATTAATCAACCCCCTTGTTATTTTTATACGCTTATGGCAGATAAAAATTTTGGGAAAATAAAGAACCATTTTGAATAATTTAATTTTACATTTCTCCCAGTAATTAAATCCCCTTAAAAACTAGAAATTTTTTAAAACGAATTAGTTCCTTATAAAAATACTGTCGTACTCCTATGATAGAAGGAAAAGTTTCTACAAATACATTAATATGTTATAAATTTTTATCGTACGTCTATGGTAGGTAGATGAAGAGTTTTGGAAATGAATGAACCCTTTTGAAAAATTGTGTCGGACGCCTATGATAAAAAGAAATTTTAAGAATCAATGTAACCCCTTTTTCAATATTTTTACCGTAAGCCTATGGTGAATTTAAATTTTTATTAATAAATTAATTTTATCCTAAGAAGTAAACTTTTACAATTAAATTAACCCCCCTTAAAAAAATGTATCGTACGGTTTTGGTAGGACATTTTTCAATAAAAAATGAAACTTTTACCAATTGATTTGTTCCTTATAAAAATTTTATCGCACGCTTATGACAAGCAAATTTTACAAATTAATTAACCCCCTTGAATTTTTTATTGTATGCTTATGGTAGATAAAATTTTTGGGGAAATGGAGAACCCTTTTGAAAAAATTTAATTTACATTTTTCCCAGCAATTAAATCCCCTTTGAAACTAGAAGAAAAAAATTAATCTCTTATAAAAATACTATCGTACTCCTATGATAGAAGGAAAAGTTTCTACAAATACATTAATACCTCATAAATTTTTATCGTACGTCTATGGTAGGTAGATGGAAAGTTTTGGAAATGAATGAACCCTTTTGGAAAATTGTATCGTACGTCTAAGAAAGGACATTTTTTAGGTACAACAAATGGTCGACGATGGCTCCAATGAAAATCGAAAGATGTCGTTTCAGCCTCAACGTCGTTAGTAATCTCTTATACGCCGTCGGGGGGGCCAGCGAAGTAGACGAGTACGAAGTCAGTACTTGCGAATGCTACAACCCCCTATTAGATTCCTGGTATATGATCCAACCCCTACCGATCTACGTTACTCAACATGCAGGGGCGGGATACGAAAATAATTACGATTTAAAATTATTTATAAGCGGCGGCATCGACAGAGACAATGTACAGGTGCGTATCAAATTCTATCAATAAAAAGGGTTAATTTTGTAAGTAAATTTTAAATTTATTTTCAGAGCAACAATCTTTATTGTTACAACGTAAATTTGGAAAAATGGCAACTGTGTACGCCGATGTTGATATCTCGAGCCGATCACGTGATGTTGAACATCGGTAAATTTCTATACGTTTGCGGAGGATGGACGGAGGATAGTGACACAAGAGCTAGGACGTTAGTTGATACGATAGATGCTTATGATGTGGAGAAGGATAGTTGGAAGGTAATTTAGAAATAAAAAAACAAAATATTTTATTTTATTTTTATTGATAATTTTTTACATTTTGAAGTCGTTGAGGGAACTTAGCGAACCAAACTTACTTCTAATTTATCTATCCAAAAACCTTGAAAAATGGGGAGACCTAACTATAACAAAGGGAGTACAGAAAACCATGAAATATTGGGAGAATTGAGTAGAGATGAAAAAATTGAGGGGAGGGAATCGCGCTCAAAAATCATAAGATAATGGATTGAACGTGTCCAAAAATCCATCAAAAATGAGGGGAACCATGTCCAACTAAAAAAAAGAGAAAAGTGCACAAAAAACTTGGGAAGTAGGGAGAAATATGCTCAAAAATGAATGGAGGGAATCCTACTAAAAAAAATCATAAGAAAATGGATAAAATGTGTTCAAAAAACCTTCAAAAATGGGGGGGAACCATGTCCAACTAAAAAAATAGAGGGAAAATTGGACAAAAATACATAAGAAATGGAGAGAATTGTGCTCGAAATGAATAGAGGGAATCATGATAAAAAGATCATGAGAAAATAGATTAAACGTGTCCAAAAATCCTTCAAAAATGGGGGAGAACCATGTCCAACGAAAAAAACAAGTGAGAAAAGTGGACAAGAAACTTGAGAAATGAAGAGAAATATGCTCAAAAATCAATGGAGGGAATCGTGCCAAAAAATTCATAAGAAAATGGATAAAACATGTCCAAAAATTGATCAAAAATGGGGGGAACCATGTCCAACGAAAGAAATGAGGGGAAAGTGTACAAAAAAACATAAAAAATGGAGAGAATTATGCTCGAAATGATTAGAGGGAATCA
>CAJUYG010001484.1:21373-37689 GCA_910591675.1 Galerucella calmariensis
ATTTTTTTATTTTTCTTAACCCTCTTTAAAACCTTTATCGTACGCACATGGTAAATGAAGTTTGAACCTTTTTGGAAAATTGTACATTTTTATATTTTTCTCAACCCTCTTCAAAAATTTTATCGTACGCTCATGGTAGGTGAAAAGTTTGGTAAATGGATGAACCTTCTAGGAAAATTGTACATTTTTCCAAATAAATAAATAAATGTTTCTCTAGGTACAAGAAATGGTAAATAATTGGGAAAAAAAACACGAAATATCGGAAGATTTTTATTGTGATTTTTTAAAATGTTTCGATTTTTCTTTTATAATTACAGTCAATATCACTAAAAAATAAAAAGAAACAATATATCACAAATATACCGTTCAACTCGTATAATAAAAATAAAAATAATACTCTGAGTATATATATTAAAATCTAAAACTAGCTAGCTAAAATCGGTATAAAAACTCTATTAAAATAAATTAGAGAAAAAAAAAGAATTAAATTACACAATTTACAAAAGGTAAGCTCTCAAAATCCATTTAAATGTTTCGCTACAATTTATTAAAAAGAATAAAAAACCGTAAGGCTTAGTTACATCATCGTTATATACTACAATATCGATACAAAAAAATTAATCTGAACCAATTTTCCACACAAAAATAACCCAAAAAACCGATAAATCGTCACTATTTAAGATCTGGAACAATCACCACTACCCAAAAAGTCATTATAATCAATTTCAACTAATTTCGGAAACGACCGCAAGCTGATTTATAACCCCAAAGACCTACTCGTTCACTTTTAAGACAGGAAAGACCCAGGAAACAACTACAAAGTGTTCGTATGCTCGTTAAGGCAGGCACACACTTGGGGGTTGGCAAAAAACCGGAAGCTTCCATAGGAATCAGTTTGATCTACCAAAGTAGGTGTAACAGATCTTAACTGTGGCAGAGACAGCAAATAAAGGAGAGAAATGGATAGCTTGAGATATTTGGAGGTAGATCGCATACAATGAGAAAGGGGGTGATATTAGAACCAAAGGGGGTGATATTACAACCCAAGGGAAATTCTTGCGTGCTACGTGAAGGAAGGATTCTTAACTGTGTGATGTGTCTAATTATAATGCTCTTCTCGTTTCCCAAACAGCTGGAAATCCTAACCTAATCTTTTAGTTGTTGATGAAACTTTAAATCCGTCATATTTGACATTTTAGTGACGTCCTATTGCTGCATTCTGCAAGGTCGGGAACAAGATTGTATAGGAATCTATTTGATAAATTGGGGATACATCATCTAAGTCATTTGCCACCAGCCTATGGCTTCAACACAGTTGATAACGTTATCAAAAATAAATCCCCTCAGCATAGCTGATGTTAGTCAAAACTCCCTGTACACACCCAAGACATAAGAATCAATGGGAATCGGCTAAGAATTATTGCAGTCCTGGTGAAAGAGTGCCTGCCATAAAACGGGGCTGTGTAACTGGGATTTCTGTAGCATACTTTGTGAAAAGATCCTTATCCACATCTTATCTGGAGATAAAAGATTTTCGGAAAGGATAAAGTCCATTTTCCACGGTGCGGGTTGACGCTGCAACTTTTTTTTTCGTTGGGCGCGTCGGTCGCATGAATTAGTACCAACCCAAAATTTCTATTAGCGCACCGCTCTGACATTGCTGTCACTGTCAATCAAGTTGACAACACGTTACGTTTCCCCTATGCCTGGATGAGTCGCAGCAACAAACTATCGATATGCTGATTGTACTTTTTCTCGCATAGATTTGTCCCAGCAACAAGTCGCTGCGATTTGTCGCAACGTGGAAAATGAACCTTATGTTCCATTTCAAACATATGGCGAACATCCAATGAACTTACATCAATTTTTTGCCAGTATTTGTTCTCAAATTGAAAACTGCGCTACTTGTCTTTGAGTTTCTTTCGATTGGAATAGTTTTTCTTCTTTTTGTCCCAAAACCCAAAAATCCTATTGCTCTTTTTTTATAAAAACAACTTAGGGAATGACATTTTGTATTTTCTCGATAAATCATATTAAAACTACACAGCCTTTCCTAACTATATTAAGATATCAACCAAGTCTTTTTGGTGCTGTTTAAAATAAAAAAAATAAGTCCAGATCTTAAATATATGATTACCTTTCTTACATTTTTGAAAAATGGGTCCAAACGTGATAGTCTAAAATTTGTTTAGTTAACAGCGAAATTAAAAAGTCTAAGAAACTCTCTAATGATTTTTTTTATATTATATTTGAATTATTATGAAAGGAAGTACCATTTTCCTTGGAATTAATAGAATTTAAGTACGTACTGTAGATAGATTGGAGTGGCACGTGAAGTAGTTCTACCACTTTCAAATAATCTTTATCTGAAAACAAAAAGAATAATTGTCATTACAATCCATAAGGAATCTGGCAGGAAAAAACTGTGGGTTGTAACCCAAAAATCCTAAGCTGGATGTACACTGCCATAGTGAGACCAATCATTGCGTGGAGTAGTAGAACTAGCCTATTGACAACGAGAGAAAACCTCTTCAAAATTCAAAGACTAGCCTGTATATGCATTACAGGAGCAATGAAAACATGCCTCACTTCTTAGAAATCAGACAACCTGGGACAATTAAGCAACAAGAAGGAATGGGATCCAAATACCATTACCGGACTTGGAAAGAAAGCCATTCAATGGTACACAGACGGCTCAAAAGCAATAGAAGGAACTGGGATAGGAGTGTTCGGGACAGGAACCAAACACTCCCAAAGCTTGGGAAAACGCCCAAGTATCTTTCAAGCGGAAATCCACGCCATAAGACATAAGTGCGCCCAGTTCAATATTGATAAAGGATACAGAAGACAAAGGATTATCATAATGTCGGATAGTCAAGGAGCCATTAAAGCACTGAGTTCTTGTGTAATCAGTTCCAAAATGGTGTGGGAATACCTAGACAAACTCAATGAACTAGGCGAGAACAATATATGGATTCCAGGACACACTGGAATAGAAGGAAATGAACTAGCAATGAGGGGGACTGAAATACCTTTCTGGGTAATGTAATATTGGAAGAAATAGGTAGAGCCGAGAAAAAGAGAAGATCTGACCATTGGAAAGATCTAGTAGGGCTTATACAATCAAAGACTCTTCTGGGTGACTACAACCTGTCGAGATCAAATGAATGCATAAGTCAAAGTAAAACTGCGCTAAGAGTTTTAACAGAGATCCTAACGGGACATTGTCGCCTGAATGGGCACCTGGAAAAGCTCAAAATAGTGGAGGAAGAAGAATGTAGATTTTGTGGCATGGAAGAAGAAAGCTCCGTCCACATACTTTCCAACTGCAAAGCACTTCAGAATCCTAGAGCACAGCACCTGGGAGATTACAGGATAGAAGAGGAGCATTTATCTAAGTTGAAGCCTGCAGACATCCTAAAATTCCCCCGGGAAATAGGACCAAAGGAACTACTAGTTTCTGAGACTCTCCTCAGAAACAACAGATCTTTTAGGTCTCAGTGAATGTCACCCCAAAATACATACATACATCCATAAAGTATAAATTTCGTCGAAAAGGCTTGAGTCGACAAATAAGAATCTAGTAAATGTCAAATATTATTCCTTGTTCTCAAAACCTAACCCCAAAAGTTAACACGTCAAATTTGATTTCGATAAACCATTCCAAGACAGCTGAATTTGACAGGTCGGTCGTATTGTTATTGGGTTGACAGTTTATACTTTTATAAAATTTCGATAAAGAGAGCTACTCACCATTCTCCGGAGTAATAACTCCATGCCTAATTAAAAAGTCCAAAGCTACTGGAGCGCTGGTGGTTTTAAAATCGGCAGTCATTATTTTGTCCAGGCACTGATGGGCGGTAAGTAGTTCAAATGTTTCAACTTCACCGTCCGCATTGACTGGTACAAAATCCACCGGTAGTTCCAAGTCGAAGACGAACTCCGTGTTGGGGAAAAGACCTCGTTCTGATTCGAAATAAAATCTGGTAGAAAAAAAAATAATAACCTATACTCCAGTATATATTTTGAAACATTATTTTTATTTAATAAAATCAAAGAAGGGAGTATACAGTGCGAGTACTTACGCAGGCATTCATCAGCCACTCGAGCCAGAACTGGAATATCTTCCAGGAGCCGGAGCTTCTTGACATGCCTCTTCACCATGTGATCGAGGCTGAGGCGGGGAGGGCTTTCCTGCGCTTGAAACGGCTGGGATACGTGCGAAGAGGGGAAGAGTGCAGGCACGTCAAGAAGCTCTGGCTCCTGGAAGATATTCCAGTTCTGGCTCGAGCGGCTGATGAATGCCTGCGTAAGTACTACTTCGCTACCCCATAAAGGGCCATGATCCGGGATAGAGAGTCCTGGGAAAAAGAGAGGAATACACAGCCTAATGGGACCAATGGCTCATGCTCCGGTGATAGAGCAGGGGCTGGAATTTACTCCAGGAACCCAAGAACACAGGTTTGTGTACCATTGGGTGATGGTGTATCTGCATATCAGGCCGAGATATATGCTATCTTGGAATGTGCGCAGATAAACCTAGACAGAGGTTATGTGGATCGACTCATAACCATATACTCCGACAGTCAGGCACCAATTAAAGCCCTGAGTGGGTATACCAGCAATTCGGGACTTGCTAATCTTGCAAGGCGGAACGTGGTGCGGCTAGAATGGATTCCAGCCCACTCTGGTTTTGAAGGCAACGAGATGGCGGATGCACTGGCTGCGGAAGGGGCGGCAGCTCCTTTCTGCGGCCCGGGCCCGACCCTGGGCCTAACAAAACAAAAAATACGCAAGGAAACGAAGAAGTGGCTGAGGAATCAGCACCTCGCTCATTGGAATGCTCTGCAGGGTCCTAGACAATCCAAACTTCTACTGAAGGGATGGACTGATGGACACGCTAGGGCAGCTACTGACCTACCAAGGAGTAGGCTAAGGAAGATAGCAGGACTCCTAACAGGGCACTGCTGTATGAGGAAACACCTCCACAACTTAGGAGTAGAGGAAAATTCCCTATGTAGGGGTTGCGGCATGACTGACGAAACGTCAGTTCATGTTCTCTTAGAGTGTCCACACTGGGCTGTACTACGCAGGCGAATCTTCGGAGTCCCTGTTATGGCCCCTGGAGACACAAGCAGACATCCATTGAAAAAGGTTGTGGCCTTTATTGAAGGGCTCGGCTTCATGGATGTCTAGGTAGCAGGTAGCACTCACCCTCCCTACTCTACAGATAGATACAGTGCGAGTAAAAAAATGTGCACAGACATAAAGAGTATACTATTAATTGAAAAATTGTAGACATTAAATGGCAACAGTGGCGTCCATGTCTTACACCTCACTTTATTTGAATAATAACTTCCTGTTTTTGTAATAATTGTAGTTTAATTCTAGTCAAAATATTGATGTTATTGTGACCTAGGGTTTGGGTCAAAGGAAGTGATACATTATCCTGCGGAAACTGCTCAAATCGCTTGGATCTTATTTGCAATATATCGGAATCTAAATATAGCGAAAGGAAAAAATTAATTCGCCACGTAATATTACGAGGGAAATACGAAATAAAAAAGAATACTTACGAGACACATCCAGCACTAACTACATTTTTTAATAATTCTACAGGTACAGATGCTTCTTCCATTGCTTCTTTGTGGGCAGTCTCCAAGATTCCGTGGCCTACTGACAAACCACCTCCTACCATATTGTCCCATTTCCCTTCAAAAAAGAAGTCTAGGTGAAAACGGTTTTCAAATAATTTGTTAAAAATCAAAACTAGAACAAAAAAACCTCAATTCACAACTACATTTGAATGGAAACAAATAGTTTTTGAAAATGTGATTTTTACCTGGCCACGTTTCTTTGGTGGGAGCTCGTTTTTGGAACCAAAGACACAGACCTGAAAAATAATTTTTGAAAATCACCAAATTGCTTGTGCGGCAAAAAAATCAACAGAAATTGATAATAGATTAGTGCCGGGTGTCTCAAAAATGCTCTTGAAATACCGGAAATTTTGATGGGAGTGTTAAAAATCATGTTCGTACAATTGATGTACACTATTTTTTCTACAACCTTCCATATAAATCGTTATAAATGTCAAATAACTTACCTAAAACTGGATGCCTAACATATCCATTGATATCAACACCATAATTTGCGATGCCAAATAAACAAGTTGCAGATCTATCCATTTTTAACAAACTTCTAGAAGTAAAATCAGTTCTAACTTCGTAACACTGAAAATATAAAATTAGGTATACAATTTTGGTTGTTGGAAATCCAAAACTGCGAGATAAGCATAACTGGGGAGATAAAAGAGACTGGAGATGTGGGAGAGACTAGGTAAATGAGAAAGGGAAGGGATATTAGAAGAAAATAGGAGATAGGAAACAATGAAGTGGAAAGAAAAACTAGCTAGATGACAGATAATGGAAAGGAGAGAAAGATTAGAGAGATGGGACAGACAATGGAGAGGAGGAAGATGTAACAGACAATGGAGAGGAGGAAGATGTAACAGACAAGGAGATAGGAGGCTTGAGATATGGGAGAGACTAGGTAAATGAGAAAGGCAAGGGATATTAGAGGAACAAGGAGATAGGAGAGACGAGGGAAATATGGCAGACAAGGGAGATGGGAAACAATAAAGAGGAGAGGAAAAGTAGCGAGATGTCAAATAATGGAAAAGAGAGAAAGATAAGGGAGATGAGACAGACAATGGAGAGGAGAGAGACTAGGAAGGTGAAACAGGCAAGGAGATAAGAGACTAGAGATGTGATAGACAATTGATATGAAGCATTAACTATGGATGTGAGAGGCAAGGAAAATAAGAGAGGGTGAAAGAGGAGGGGATGAGGAAATGCGATACAAAAGGGAGATGAGAGCGGGAGAGAAAGGCATGACGTATTCATATTTTCTCTTTTTCCAATGACTATACAAAAGGTTTTTAATGGTACTTATACACTGGTCAGTCTTTACCAAATGGTAGCTATCTTTACACTAGATTTTGTCATAAAATACTACAAAATGAAACAAATTTACTGAAAATACATATTTTTTAATCTCCAGGTAACTAACTATTTGTAAATATCGCATTTAATTTGATACTATAATTAAATAGGTAAAAGGAAATATAATTCGGATATTTTATCTTGTATGTCAAGGTTTTGCAATAACGTTTTTTTTATCTCTTTCACACTATCATATTATGATAAAACGTTGGTAAATACTAGAAGTTATTGTTATAAAAATACACATTGATCGGTTTCATTACCTCTACCTATTTGTTTCACTGAAATCAGTTTTATATTTATTCTAATATGTACTGATTAATTTAATGGGAGGCATTAAATAAAAAAATAGATACATTATTCAGTGTATTTATAACAAAAACTCGTTAGATAATGGAAGAGCAACATATATGAGGACACCCTGTATAAATTATATGACAAATTAGTATGCAATGATATTCATATTTCATAACGTATGTTATTTCATAGCTGAGCTCAAAACTGTCTAATTGATACCCACATTTTATGTTCACAATTAATTAGGTTGATGAGTCAGTGTTGAGTTTTTATAATATTTCGAATTTTACTGCCAAAATCATTGTGGAAAAGAATTTTTTAGTTATCTTTTTGCACTACAATGCCCTATATTGTTTTGAAACCATTATAAATCTAACAATACCTCAAAAACTATCGATTTTCAAACAAACAAGTCCATCTTTTGTCTCGTTATCTTCTTGATTTTAGTTTACATATTTGCTTAAATTGCATGTAAAATAGGAACTTGACTTGTCCATATGCCCTTATTGATTTGTAATATTAACAATAATATGCAGCTTATAAAGCATAAAATACCAATACTATTAATAATTATTTGCTCCTATTTCTGCTCCACCCTGTATGTATGTATGTTAAATACAATATGACCTTGATTATGAACGAATTGCTTTTATAGGTCTTGATTATTAAGACATACCTAAAATTCTTTGTTATCCAACATACCTTTGTTATTAATAATGTCATCGATTAATCTAATTGAAAAAATAGTTTATTTGAATTATTATCTCTATTTATTTATGGACGTAAAAAAGCCATGATTAGGAGCAGTATTGCAGCTGAAAATGCATGGAATTCTTTTTCCAACACTTTTTATTGCTTAATTTAATGCAAAATTTTTGTAAGAACTACTGAAAATTCAAATTGCTGGTTGTAATTTTAATTTTCTGCTCCTATTTTTTTGTATACAAATTGGCAAACATGTTAACCTTGGCAAAATACCATAATCTGATGTTTTTTAAATAAAATATCAAACACAAACCCACTTTTTGAAATCCACCGGCCTGCAAAGCTAATTAATACATTTAGTCTGAGGATGAATGAAGTTTATTGATTATATTTATAGAAATCTACACACTACCAGTATATTAACATATTTATGCATTTAATAAACGAGGACACCAGCCAATTAATACTTTCACTGTATGATTTAAACTTGTATTTTTAACAATCTGTAGCCCACAATATGACATTGAAATATTTCAGGAAAATACTTACCTCATCTCTCCAACCCTTCAAGGTTATAAATACGTTTTCTGCTCTTAGTTCTTTAAGAACTTTTTCAATGTGGTTACTTCGTTCTTCATAGTCTCTAAAAGCTGGATTCAATTCCACACATCCTGAAGATACTGAAAATACCTAAAATGAAGCAAATTTATATGTAAATAGTATTATACTCAAGTATCTACTTATGAATTTTGATAAGCAATATTACTAATATTCAAAGATATTAAAAACAAAGTAGATAATTTATAAAATTGATTTGATTTCAATGTTTATTACCTCTGGATATTTCAAAAGCTGTTTCATAACCTCAGGTCTAACCAAACCAACCTGATAGCCTTCGACGACAAAAGGTTTGCATTCTGCTGATTTCAACCCTAAAAGTTTTAAAACAAGTTTGAAAAAAGTGTGTATGGGTGTATCTTGCATAGATCAATAGCACAGCCATAGTTGGTTTAATACTAGGATTTTAGAGACTGTATCACTTAAATAAGCATTACAATTTATTACAAAATGGAGAAATATGGTTAAACTTACCTGACAAATAAAAGCAATTAAATTTTTGGGCTAATCTTAACGTGCGAGACATTTCTGTTTTCTCTCCCAATGACATAATGAATGTTGTGCTTTTATCCTGTGCGTGACAGGTGCGTAATTGATTATGTAGTTATTTTTAGTAATATATTTTATGTTGGTAACATGAAACCTAATTGATAGGCAGTTTTCCTAAATCGCAAAACTTACAATAAATATGTAATTAATAAAGTTATGTAAACCCATAGAATCAATCATTACAATTTCAATTATAAAAGTATACGTAACTTACATATTTTTTAGTATAATACAAATTAGTCTCGTTAATTACCTATATCAACGAGTTGAATGTTAAAATTTAATGATATTGGAAATTACTGTATTTAACAGAACAGTGAAAATAATGGAAGACTCGGGGACGAATAAGAGTGTAAAATAAAGTTTTTCCTTCACTAATTTTATTTGCGAATGTTCTTCAAATGAACTAAAATTGACATTAGTAGAGAGTTTTTTCTTCTAATGTTGGCCTCTTGGATCAGCTCAGTGCCACACATTTATTTTGACAACCGGGTGACGTGTAAAGAAACTTGGCGAAAATATTTAAAGTTGCAGTTTTTTAATAAAAATGGGCACCTTTAAACGGGATCAGGATGAAGGTGATTATGGCGAATGCCAAAAAAGTGAATGTCAATTAAGTTAAATTTATTTTACAGGAGGTTTCGGTAATTTCCAAAATCTTGAGAAAACTACTGTTTTGCAAGAAGCTAGAATATTCAATGAAACAAGTATACACCCTAGAAAATGCACACTTATACTCACAAAACTATTATATATATTGAACCAGGTACCTACTTTTATCAATTTTATAGTATCTATTTAAATACTAATTGTTTTCTTTTAGGGTGAAGCTTTGAGTGTTAAAGAAGCTACAGATGTATTCTTTGCTATGACAAAGCTATTCCAATCTAAAGATGTAATCTTACGAAGAATGGTTTATTTAGGAATAAAGGAACTAAGTTCAATTGCAGACGATGTTATAATAGTAACATCAAGTCTAACCAAAGATATGACTGGCAAAGAAGGTATATAATTTATTTATTATAATTGTTGAATCTAAAATTATCTCTTTTTAACCAGATATGTATAGAGCAGCAGCTATTAGAGCACTGTGCAGTATTACAGACGCTACTATGCTACAAGCTATTGAAAGATACATGAAACAAGCTATTGTTGATAAAAATTCAGCTGTTAGTTCAGCTGCACTAGTTAGTTCATTACATATGACTAAAATGGCACCTGAAGTTGTAAAAAGATGGGTGAATGAAGCACAGGAGTCGGTCAATAGTGAAAAGTGAATATTATTCGGTATAATTTTTTGTTAAGCAATTTATCACACACTTTTTTTAGTGTAATGGTTCAGTACCACGCGTTAGGTCTTTTATATCGCATCAGAAAAATCGATAGATTGGCGGTAACAAAGTTGATTGCTAAATTAACAAAGTCTACTTTAAAAAGCCCTTATGCCATGTGTATGCTGGTGAGTAGATATTATATATTTTATTCATGATCCTAATCTAAGTATTAATTTTTTTAGATCAGAATTACAGCTAAACTATTAGAAGAAGAAGATTCCAGCAACGATTCTCCATATTTCAACTACCTATTATCGTGCATAAGACATAAATCGGAAATGGTAGTGTACGAAGCAGCACATGCTCTCGTTAACCTAAAAAATACAACCAATCGCGAATTAGCACCAGCTGTCAGCGTTCTGCAACTATTCTGCGGTTCTCCTAGACCAACACTAAGATTTGCAGCTGTTCGTACTTTGAATCAAGTAGCAACTTCTCATCCCAATGCAGTTACAGCTTGTAACATAGATCTGGAAATTATGATTAACGATAATAATAGATCGATTGCTACTTTGGCTATTACTAGTCTTTTGAAAACAGGTAAGTGCAGACTTTAATAAGATACGATTATCTGGTCGTGGTAAGTGCAGACTTTAATAAGATACGATTATCTGGTCGGCTTTTTCATTGCCCATTATTCCGGTATGTGATGGTATCCGAACAATGTTCACCTCTTTATTTGAGTTTTGTATGGTGAGCAAGTCTTTTTTTGATTTGAGCTGATTTGCTGATTTAATTCTTGTTTTTTAGGAGCGGAATCTTCTGTAGAAAGGCTGATGAAACAGATCGCCACTTTTCTTTCCGAAATCAGTGATGAATCTAAGGTGGTTGTAGTGCAAGCAATTAAAGCTCTAGCTTTGAAATTCCCCAGGAAGCACAGTTCACTAATGAACTTCCTTTCGTCTATGCTAAGGGATGAAGGTGGTTTGGAGTACAAAGCTTCTATTGCAGGTAAATAAGTGTTCAGCGATTTCATTTTGGGTGTATTAAAAGTAGTTCAAGTGTAACAACTATTTGTAGTATATCAAATAATGTAGCATAATGAATTTTTTTGGGATAAACAGTAGTCCAAATGTACCATAATGAATTTTTTTGGGATAAACAGTAGTCCAAATGTACCATAATAAATTTTTTTTAGGGATAAACAGTAGTTCAAATGTACCGTATAATGAATTTTTTAGGGATAAACAGTACTTCAAATGTACTGTAATGGATTTTTTTTGGATAAACAGTTGTTCAAATGTACCGTAATGAATTTTTTGGGATAAACAGTAGTTCAAATGTAGCATGATGAATTTTATGGGATAAACAGTATTTCAAATGTACTATAATGAATTTTTTGGGATAAACAGTAGTTCAAATGTACCATAATGAATTTTTTGGGATAAACAGTAGTTCAAATATACCATAATGAATTTTTTGGGGTAGTTCAAGTGTAACATAATGAATTTTTTGGGGTAAACAGTAGTTCAAGTGTACAATAATGAATTTTTTGGGATAAACAGTAGTACAAATCTAGCATAATGAATTTTTTGGGATAAACATTAGTTCAAGTGTACCATAATGAATTTTTTGGGATAAACAGTAGTTCAAATGTAGCATAATGAATTTTTTGGGGTAAACAGTAGTTCAAATGTACCAAAATGAATTTTTTGGGATAAACAGTAGTTCAAATGTAGCATAATGAATTTTTTGGGGTAAACAGTAGTTCAAATGTACGAAAATGAATTTTTTGGGATATTGGGATATTTGGGACATTCCGTTCATAAAAACTAGCGATCGCTTTTAAGCGACGTCACCTGGATTTTACATTTCACATTGATATTTTGACAAGGGAATATAGAAAATACGTAGGCGACACCTTATGAGTATCAGAAATTAGAACTGTTTGTCGATCCAAAACAACCAAATTTGGTGAACGGAATGTGTATATAGACAAGATCGATTCAAGACTACTCGCTAGGTGAACAGAATGCCACCCCAGTAGTTCAAATGTAGCATAATGAATTTTTTGGGATAAACAGTAGTTCAAGTGTACCATAATGAATTTTTTGGGGTAAACATTAGTTCCAGTGTACCAAAATGAATTTTTTGGGATAAACAGTAGTTCAAATGTACTACAATGAATTTTTTTGGGATAAACAGTAGTTCAAATGTAGCCTAATGAATTTTTTGGGATAAACAGTAGTTCAAATGTACCAACTACTTGTGTATAATTATTTTTTCCTTAGAAACGATTATTACTATAATTGAAGATAATCCAGATGCTAAGGAAGCTGGGTTGGCTCATTTGTGTGAATTTATTGAAGATTGTGAACATGTTTCTTTGGCTGTAAGAATTTTGCATTTATTGGGAAAAGAAGGACCAAAAACAAAACAGCCTTCAAGGTAAGGTCATTCAATATTAATACATTTCGTTTAAGGTAATCCTAATAGTGTATATTTCGTTTTTTTTTCTGTTTCATCTTGGTTTATATTTTAATTATTGTATATACAGGATGTCCCACGACGAGTTGAAACTATCTTTATATCGTTACCCTAATTCGCAAATGTCGGAAGTCCAGTTTGATTATGATTTTACAGGAGAGGATAAAAACGTCTTATTGGGTTGAATTATTAGTGGTTGATGATTATATTTTGGTAAACTACGTAATTTAGGGTTAGAATCTGTTATTTTAAAACAATTTTTAGAATTTAGAATATTTTTTCAGGATAGTATTAAACGAGATGGTGCCAAAAACCCAATTTTGACAAAAATGGACTTACGACGAATTAGGGTAACGATATACAGATAGTTTTAACTCGTCGTGGGACACCCTGTATAGCAATTTTCTAGATATTCCATTGTTTCAGATATATCCGTTTTATTTACAATCGTGTTATACTTGAATGTCCTTCAATAAGAGCCGCAGCAGTTTCTGCTATGGCACAATTCGGAGCATCCTGTCCAGATTTATTGGAAAACATTCAAGTATTACTCGCTAGATGTCAAATGGATTCGGACGATGAAGTTAGGGATAGAGCTACATATTACAGCAACATTTTGAACAAAAATGACAAAAGTCTTTACAATAATTACATTTTGGATACATTACAAGTAAGAATTTCAAAATTATAATAATTTTTATTAGTTGAATTGAAATATTTTTCAAAATGTAAGTAGTTCAATTAATACTGATTTAAAAAGGGAAGTTTTAATTCTAAAGTTGGCTAAATTGTTTGTTGTCAAATGTCATCTGTCAAATTTTGGTTAAATAGTAGTTCAAATGTACCAACCACTTGAAAATATCAAATTATGTATTAAATTTTGGTTAAACAGTAGTTCAAATGTACCAATAACTCGAATCCCCGAATTAACATCTCAATCGGTTGTTGTTAGGTTTCCATCCCAGCTTTAGAACGTTCTTTAAGGGAATACATACAAAATCCAATCGATCAACCTTTCGATATCAAATCTGTACCGCTAGCGCCAGTTATAACAGCGGAAGAAAGAGAAGTGAAACAAAAACCCGATGGAATACTTGCAGGTAATAACGGTTCTTGGTGGTCTCTTTGTTTATTTAGGTTTTTATATAATTGAATAATAACAGGTCCCATCCGCCCGGCTCCAGTATCTAGGGAAGAAAACTTTGTCGAAAAACTCTCCGCTATCCCTGGTATACAACAACTTGGTCCCTTATTTAGAAGCTCTGAAGTCGTCGAACTCACAGAATCTGAAACCGAGTATTACGTTCGATGTATTAAACATTGTTTCGCACATCATGTGGTTCTTCAGTTCGATTGTCTTAACACTTTAGCGGATCAACTTTTAGAAAACGTCAGGGTAAGTTAATACTCCACTAAAAAATGCATGTTTTCCTATCTATTTAACCAATTTACCAGGTGGAATTAGAACCGAGCGAAGGTTTCGAAGTACTGTCCCAAATACCCTGCGAAAAGCTGCACTACAACGAAATGGGTACCACGTATATAGTTCTTAAATTCCCTCAAGACGATCTACCTAGTTGCGTTGGAACTTTCGGAGTGGTGCTTAAATTCATCGTTAAAGATTGTGATCCTGCAACTGGAGTACCAGACTCTGAGGAAGGTAAGAATATCTCGATTGACTTATACAGTGTGTTTGGAGTTCTGTATATTGTATGTGTGTGTGAGGTTGTGATATTGACTGCGGATCCTTACGGTTCCAATAGCCTAATCAATTATTATTTTATTTTATTTTTTTTTCTACTCTTTTATTTAATTTTTTTTTATTTTATTAAATTTTTATTTCCATTTATTTTTTTTCTTCTTTTTTTTTTTTTTTCTTTTTTATTTTTTTTTTTTTAATTTATTCTTTTTTTTTTCGTTTTTTTTTATTTATATTTCTTTTCTTTTTTTTATTACAATTTTTAATTTTTTTTTTCTACTCCATTTAATTTTTTTCTATTTTATTCAATTTTTTTTCTATTTTAATTATTTTTATTTTTCCACTCTCTTATTTAATTTTTTTTTATTTTATTCAATTTTTATTTCCATTTATTTTTTTTTTCTCATTTTCTTTTATTTCTATTTTTTTCATTTTTTTCTTCTCCATTTTTTTTTCTATTCTTTTATTTAATTTATATCACCATACATTAATAGTTTTTTACATCTAATTTAGGAATGCAATAAATCTAGATATATACATTTGATAATACGATAGGTAACTACATATTTGATAATACGATGGGTAACTACATAACTGCATAAATACTATTTTTTTTTTCTACTCTATTTAATTTTTTTTTTTTTTTTTTCAATTTTTCTTTCATTTTTTTTTTAATTTAATTTTTTTTCTTTTTTTTTAATTCATTTAATTTTTTTCGTTTTTTTCTTTATTTATATTTTTTTTTCATTTTTTTTTTCTACTCTTTTATTTAATTTTTTCTTATTTTATTAAATTTTTATTCCCATTTATTTTTTTATTATTTTTTCTCATTTTCTTTTATTTCTATTTTTTTCTTTTTATTTTATTAAATTTTTCCTTTTTTTTCTTTTTATTTTTTTTTAAATTTTGGATTACACAGGGATACTTTTCACGCTAAGGTGCCTTTCTTAGCGACTTGACAATTCTTTTTGGGGTGGATCAATCCCCTTCATTTCATCATTTTCTCGCTTATTTTTTCCATAGAATCCTATCCCTCGTTTTTTCCTTCCATTTGACGATTCCTATCCTTCTCAAATCTTCCTCCACTTCCTTCAGCCACTTAGTTCTGGGTCTTCCTTGTCTTCTCCTTCCACCTTGTTCCCATTGTAGCATTGAGCATTGTAAGTATTATTATTTTTAAAAGGATACAACGACGAATACATCTTGGAAGATTTGGAAGTAACTTTAGGCGATCAAATTCAAAAAATAACCAAAGCTAATTGGGCGGCTGCTTGGGAAGAAGCCGCCACTACCGCAATAGAAAAAGAAGATACCTATTCGTTGAGTTCGATTAATACTTTGAACGATGCGGTTAAAAATATTATTCAGTTCCTTGGATTGCAGCCGGCTGAGAGGACGGATAAAGTACCGGAAGGGAAATCGACACATACGCTGCTGCTTGCTGGTAAGTCTAGGTTTGAATCTATCGATTTATTTGTGAAACAGTGTCTCGCTTTTAACCAATGTTACTTTGCGCTCGAATTATACACAAGATTTGTTCGGTAAAGGTTCCTTCCTTCTCTCATCATTCGTTATTAAAACATATTTTAAGATACCGCCTCCTGATACAATTTGATTGGTGGGAGCCTTTCTGCAATTGGCTTCTCGTTCAGTTCTGTGGTTAACTTTATCATAGACAACACTGGA
>CAJUYG010001484.1:42942-67760 GCA_910591675.1 Galerucella calmariensis
GAACGCCAAGACCTTAGTTGGCATCCCTGACTTGCAGCAAAATTTAGGTCATTTTGTATGCAACAAATCTAAAGAATGCAGTAAAATTGAGAGTTGAAATTTAAACATAATATAACTTGGACCTTTGTCTTGGGGATCAGGTATTTTGGTCAATTTTTAGATTGTTATAAAAAAGATATAAGCCATCAAGTGATGGTGTGATTTTGACAGCTTTGACAATTTGTAGTCACCAATTTGACCTATAGAAAGCCTAGAGAATTCGATTCTGGAAATATGAAATCTCGATTCATTGTATTTTTTGAGATTTTTTGCGAAAGATTCTGCAAGTACATTAGTATTTTAGTTCAGCTGTTGCATCAGCATAAACATACATTGGTAATAGAATAGTAATAAAAATAATTGCATTCTACTAATTTAGCAAAATAGACATTTCGTATTCGTGTTGTAATCTTTTTCTAAACACAGGAATAAAAATGTTATATTATGTTTGATCTTCAATTTTTCCAGGTTATGTATCCAATGTTATTATAAAATACTTTTTGCAGTTTTCCTCCAGCTTGTTATGAACGGACATGTTTATTATAGCAATAAACAGACATGTATGCTTTTTCATTGATCCATTATTAATTTTTAAAAAAACAGTAAAAACAAGTTCACGCTTTTATTGAAAAGAAACAAATCTAAAATATTCTATAAAAATATAAACAAAATTATTATTACAAATTTAATGTAGGTATTTTTCTTAATATTTATTAAAATACATGGCAACTGAAGTTCATCTTCCATTTCTCCTCAGAACAAAAAGAAAAAAAAAAGTTAACACAAATATCGATATTTTACAATTCTATACTCACGAATGGGTGGTGACCTCTATTGACATATTGAAGTCTTGATCCATGTAGTTATAAGGACTGAAAAAAATATTATTTAAATACTCTCTATAAATGAATAATATTTTTATTTACAAATTATTTTTTTAACTCAATTTTATCTTGGAAGCCATATTACAAATTTGATATACACAAGTAGACATCTATAGGAAGATAGCCACCACAATATTTTTAAATTAGTATATCTTTTGTATCTGCCATATGTATTTAACATTCAGGTGATTAAATAAAGATGTTGACTGCAGCTGTGGAATTATATTGTCAGTAATGTCTCCAACTATATTGAAGTTCGTCGTTTCATCAAGACTAAAATTTTTCTCATAGCAATTAGTTTTCTTCCTGCTAGTGTAATACTGGTATCCTTTTAGATATTCCTGAGGTGTTTTCCATAATTTTTTCAGACGTGATTTGTACATTCAATTTTTTCAACGTTGCTTCCATAACTGACTTTTTCTATAATATTCTTGTATACACTGGTCACCATCTGCCATAAATTTAGTATACCGTGCATTTTTTAACTGCAGTTAAATCCTTCCACAACCATATCAGCTTTCATTGCAGGAGCGGATTCATCCCAATTTTTGTGGCAGATGTGTTTTTTTACAACTTCATTGCTTTTGGAAGCTCTGGCACATATAGCACAAAACTTATTTCTTACTGCTATAAATAGTACTTCGCCCGTATATTCTTCAATTATAGCTACCATATCAGATAGTGCATTACAGTTTGTGCCATAGGATCGTTTACTCCAAGAACCATCCACATAAACTGTGAAAAAAGGTGTCCCATCTAAACAAAGTTATCCATTTTCTGTAGCCCTCTCTTTTTCTTCCATACCAGCCCTTTCCATGGATCTTACAAGAGAGGCTTCCCATTCCTAAAACGATTTTGAACATGATTATCTCATATGTTACATAGCAAAAATTTTACATGTTTTATCTATTTGTGTTTAAAATTGTACTTACCTTTCCCAGTTCATTTTCAATATAAGTTGGAGCTTATGGTAGGTGGTAGGTATGTGGACCCCACAGCCAAAGTTCCCCATACTGATCCAGCATTTACTTTTTTCTATTTGGATTTTCTGTGTCATATTCATATTCTCTTGAACACAATGAACATTTAAAGACTACTCTACTAGTCAATCCATTGCCCCTACTGCGTTCTTCTTAAATACTGAGCAACTGATGTGACATTATTCTTAAAAAAAATCATTATTCTATTTTCAAAATCAATTACAAGAGGTTTATTTGAGAATAGCTACATAAGAAAACATTGTGTGAAAGAACTTACTGTTCATATTCATCTGATGATATTATCCCAGGTTCTTCACCACTTTTTTGTTGTGGTAAAGACAAATCCAAATTATCAGCATCCATATCTGTTGTTAGGTATAAAACTTCAATATAATAATATAGAGAGCCGACGATAATTCATATACTATTTTAATTTCAAAATTAACCTATAAGTACAGAAACAATTAAAGCAGAAAAGAAAATACCTAGGTAAAATGAACATACTAGCTGGTAAATAAATAAAATCATAATATACTTATTGAGATTGAAAATAAATAAAAATACCTGCTGACAGAATTGTATTTGGAACCAAAACATCGAAACTTTGTGTAGGTAATATCTCTAATCGAAACAGCTGACCCGGAGATGCGTTTGCTTGAATCGTCAAGAAATGTATTAAATTAAAGCCGATTTAATACCACTAGCGACATCTATCGGAAATATTTTGAACTTAAAAATAACTAGATTTTTGTTTATGTTTTGAGGTTTGTATACCTGTGAGGAGGCCCCTCTTAAAATCAAAACATAACATATTGGATTTTTAAAATTTGTAAAAACATTCGAATATACAATATTTCCCCTTCCGCCGTACCTGGATAGTCTGTTACTTCAGGGAAAAAATTTTAAGCAAAAAACATAATATATAGAGTGCTTTGAAATATGAATAATTCTGCGTAGGTACTTGGCGTCGTCCTTTCCTTTGTCTACAGCTTTCGTTGATTTAACATGTCGGCACATGAATTATAATATTTCGTGAAAAACATTTTAATTACGTGTAATTAAACTAGTTTTTAATAACATTCGTGTGTGTTAATAATTAATCGTGGTGTTTATAGTGATGGATATTGGGAAATAAGCTGAAAGCTTAATATGCTTTGGTAAGTTTCAATTTAGGTACCTTGTAATAGGTACAGCTAGAGGTATAAAATGATTCATTTCAGTCGTAATATTATATAATTGTAATATATTTGAAAGAGATTTTAAAACATAATTTTTCACACTACATATTCTATTAAATAATTTTATATGGAAAATAATTCATCTGGACGTTTAATATTTTTTAATTTTAATTGAAATATGGTGTGGGGTGTGCGTAACCATGATTCATGGCGTATTCTTTTTTGCAATTTTATAGCATAAAAATATTGTCGAGCTTTATACAATGATAAACTATTGGCAATGGAGGAGAATGGAAACATTTTATTTTGGTTAGGTACTTTGATTTTTTAACTTAACATACCTACTATAATTTGTTTAGTGTTCTTATATAATAGTAGGTACGTAGGGTAGGTATGTCAAAAATCACTTTCAGCCATTTTGATTAGCGAAAAACTGAATCCACCATTCGTAAAAAAGCCCATTTTACAAATTTTCAATGTTTTTAAATATATTTAATTTTTCGTTCGGTATAAAAAGATTACTCTAAAGAACGATCCATCTTCAGATACTTTACCAAAACCAAAATTATCAGTTTCTACTTTCTGCTAGTTGCACATTTTTTTTCTAGATGGCGCTGTAAGTAAGAAAATTGAGATTTCGATGATTTTATGTTATTTATTATAAATTTTAATACGAATTTGTTCCTTATTTGCAGGTAGACTGTTTAAAGGTAGGAGAATGTTGTCTAGGAGGGCAAAAATATAAATGTCTGTAAATATAGGTATTAAGGTTTTTTGATTTTTATAATAATTTTAATTTCAAATGAAATACCTACTCAAGTATATCTATTTTTGCTATTCTAGAAGTATGCCTGAAATGTTTTTACTGTTTTATAGGAACATTTTGATATTGCAGAATTTTTAATTATATTTTTAATTTCTTTACTTACCTGCCTAGTTTGGTATTTTCTTTAAGTAGCGCAGAAAGTATTAAGGACATGAATAAATACAAACTAATTAAGTAATTATTAGAAAATATTATCCATAGTGTGTAGTGTATGTAATGAATTCTTGTTGAGAGGATCACATAGTTATTTCACTTGTATTTCTTGAAAACCTTCAAATTTTCACACTTTTCTACAGAATAATCCAGTTTTTCAAGTACTTCAGTCAAAATTCAATAAACTAAAATACTTTATATTGAATAGGTTAGGATTCGCAAGTCTACTGTGGCTATGCTATGTCTAAGTATTATTATTAGTAATTTGGTAAGATTTCTTAAACGATGTGGACTAAAAGGCAGTACTGTGAAATAACTATGTGATATGTATACATGTGGCAGTAAGTGATAAATGTGGTTAAAACAGTCAGTCTGGGAATGGTATGGATTATAGTTATGGAGCTGGTGCAGATCAAATGGAGTATGGAATAAGGGGGTAAGTGATTTTTATGTATTTAGCTTATCAATGAATCTTTTGTTTCGATAACTTTATGATACCGGGTGTCTCAAAATGTTTTTTGCGGATAGTTTTCTAAATTTTCAGCAGTGTATTGTGTGAATTCCATAATTTTCCATTTTATGGTAAGTGCTTATACTATTTTGGAACACGTACGGATAATTTTATTACAGCAAGCTCTACTGATTTTAACATATAATTCTACATTTTTTACTTTTTTAGCCATTTTACATGTGTTTTACATATATGAGTACCTTTTCTCAGATGACCGCAAAGCGTTATCATGAAAATATGCTTTTATAATTTGACATTTCATGATGAAATGTTTCATCTATGTGTAGATCTATGATCACCTATAATTTAGGTTATGTTTCTACCGCCAAAGCAACGTGAGGTGGTAGTGTTGTTTATAGACTGATTTTTGAATTCACAAGCTCCTCAATTAAACATGCAACAATATTTCGAATCATTACCTATCTTTGTGTTGTCTGTAGCAGCATCAATACTAGCTTTTATGATAGTTTTAAATCTGTATTTAATAAGGCGGTAAGTTACACTAAAAATCTAGTACTACTTCCATTTATACATCTCCTGATTATGCTTTTCAGAAATGGCTTTTATATAAGTGTTAATTGTTGGTTTTGTAACAGTTGCACTAAAGTACTTTACCAGGACAGAAATAGTTTTGATTGTCCTACTTGTACCCAATACAACGGGTTTAAGGAAGATGGAAGTTACAATAAAATTATAGAAGCACAGCATAATACTTCTTTTACAAAGTTTACCCAAAAGACTGAATATTCCGATAATGGATTATGTACTTATTGTAATAACAACCAGCAGTTGAAAATGTACCAATTGGCTAAATTTACACCAATAAGCGAAATGAATTATGATGTCGAAATTGAACATTTTAGGTAAAGTAGATTTAATAAAGCATAAAGGTATGGAAACATTTATTATTATTCCAGGAAACAGTTGGAAAAGGCTTACAAATTATGTAAAAAATGCGAACAAGTTTTAAAATCGAAACTAAAAATCCAACACTCTTGGATTTTCGGTAACAGAATAAAAGATTTACGTAAAAAGGGATATAGTATTATAAATCAAACAAAACTGCCTAAAAAACTTTTAAAACACACTAAATTTTTCCAATGTATTCGTTATATATCGTTATTTTCTACAATTATGATTTTATGCCATCTATTTAACATTAAAATAGTTTATCCTGATCCTAAAATTGACAAATATATACCAAAAGAGTTTAATGCATATAAAACAATGGTTTTCAATTACCAACATATAATATTGGATACTTTTAAGAATTTTATTAGCTATTTCGAGCACATAAACAAATATTTTCAAATTAATATCAAATTTAAAAGCTCTGATTTAACCTATTTATCGTATATTGGCTTTTTGTTGGATTTAATTTTGTGTATCGGAGAAAAACAATCATTGATATGGAAATTAAATGGTGTATTTGGATGGATAATACTAGTAATTACTTCTTCAATATCCTTTAGTGACATTTTTGCTCTACATATCTTTGGTCTCCAGGTAAGTAAATTTTGATTTACAATTATATAACTCTTCTATATTTTGTGTTATCGTTTCTAGATTTTTGCATCTTTATCATTATTCATAATGCACCTTTATCCTTCATCTGTGGTACAAACGAAAACAAACTTGAAAGAATATTCATTTAAAAAACTACCAGAAGCTGCAGAATCATCAGAAGAAGAAACTGATGAAGACATACCTCATCATTTAAACGAAACTTCTCTTAAAGCTCGTCGCACATATTCCCATTCAAATCATAGTCCAAACAATGTTTTTACCACTGCCAAAAGTGTAACGTCTACCTCAGAGTATAACTTAACGGATACTTCTAATTCTAGTGATTTAAACCGTAGTTTAGATAACTTGCATTTGAATTTTAACCCACAACGTTGTACTTCACCGATATTTTCGGTGAACATGTCAAAACGTCCGATTCTATCTCCTTCTAAGCTTAAAAATATCACACAAAACCCTTGGACAGCTGGGGGATTTTGGAAAAATGATGCAAATGTATTTTCAGCCGCGATAAATGGTTCTAATTTGAGTAGATCTTCTAGTCAAACATCGGGTTTTGTTTCAAACCACAACCAAAATATTAACAGTCCTTTTAGTTCTTTGCCAGCATCTCGAGAACCTTCTATCAGTGGAGACGTAGAACGAGCTTCTATATTATCTGAGCCACCTTATCATTTTTCTCCTATATCACCAGATCTACCAAAATCACCTCAGTTGTATTACAAAACTGACAATAATACTTTTTATCCCATATTGGGTCAAAACAGTATGTTGTTTATACAAAACGGTATACCTCAGAAGCATTTTGGTAACACTGTCAATTGTCAGCCGTTGAATTTTTTTGGGGACAATTTTGACACTAAAAATTTGGGAGGTTTTGACAGTAGTGACGCGAGAAGTGTCAGATCGCATAGTTTATTCAACGAAAAACCAGTGAGCAGTTTATTTAAAAATTTACAAATGAGTGATAGTTTTAAAAGACCTCAATGTTGAAACAAAATTA
Source organism: Galerucella calmariensis (assembly GCA_910591675.1). Taxonomy (NCBI): domain Eukaryota; kingdom Metazoa; phylum Arthropoda; class Insecta; order Coleoptera; family Chrysomelidae; genus Galerucella; species Galerucella calmariensis. The sequence continues at coordinate 50,041 of CAJUYG010001484.1, forward strand.
TTATTTTGACACATGTCAATCTCTTCTACTGCGGCAGCTCATGCGCCACCTGACGGAATCAATAGTTGTATTGTCTACTAGTTCTTTTTCTGTATTCTGGCTATACAGTGAGTAAAAGCCAAGTTGAATTCAATAATAAAAATATCAACTAAATATAGTTGCTTCGGAGATATTTCGTATACAGAGTTCGACAAAAGTCCGGGACCGGACAAATTTCGAGAAAAATATGAATTTTTTGGAAAATCTTTTTATATCTCAAATCTTACTGCAACTTAAACTATAATTTGAAAATATTTTGAAATATACAGGGTGTTCCAATAAAGTGTGGCCTATCAAAGTTATATTTTTTCTTATGGAACACCCTATATTTTATTGCATTTTCTGATTGCCCCTAAAAAATTTGATATTTCTTCATACTGGTTCCCTGTACCTAAATACAGAGTGTTCTGTTATGTTGACTTTTTTAAAAATGTGAACATTTCGAAAAAAGTTAATATTTCATTGATATAACAAATTCTAGCAAATTTTCTCTTACATCTAAATAGTTGGACATTCGTGGAATGTATTCCACGATTGAGAACTGAATATTTCTTTACAGGATGCTTAGAATTTGCGGTGTCATTATTAGATCATTCAATGTGCAGTATCAGGCTTATTTTAAATGGAACACCCTGTATTTTAATAATTCATCATATTCAAAAAAATGTCGTCTTTCCAATGGTATGAGGGTGTCCTATACCTAGGTATTATACTTTTCGTGCAATTTACAATTCTCTTAAATTGTATGCTAAATCCATTTTAAAACATCTGCAATTCTCTCTAAACTTCAAACTAATGATCTTGGCATAGTTGTTGTAAGAAACTAAATAGATCATGTTGTAAGCCTTCAGAAAATATAGGGTTCTGCTATCCTATACCGAGTGGTTAAAAAGATATAGCCACTCTCACAGAAAAATCACTATCCACTTAAAGACATTTTATGAAATAACAAAAAACAAAAAGTTTATTACTTTTAGTTGTTTGTTGTTAGTTCCGTTTTTATTCATGTTGTATTTTAAATTTCTAAATAATAATAATTAAACCAATCCTCAACATAACACTCTTTTTGTGTGAAACTTTTTAGCTTTTTTGTTATTTCATAAAATATCTAAGTGGATAGTAATTTTTCTGTGAGAGTGGCTATATCTTTTTAACCACTTGGTATAGGATAGCAAAACCCTATATTTTCCGAAAGCTTAAAACGTGATCTATTTAGTTTCTCACAACAACTATGCCAAGATCATTAGTTTGAAATTTAGAGAGAATTGCAGATGTTTTAAAATCGATTTAGCATAAAATTTGAGAAAATTGTGAATTGCACGAAAAGTATAATACCTAGGTATAGGACACCCTTACACCATTCGGAAGAGGACATTTTTTTGAATATGATGAATTATTAAAATACAGGGTGTTCCATTTAAAATGAGCCTAATACTGCACATTGAATGATCTAATAATGAAACTGAAAATTCTGAACACCCTGTAAAGAGATATTTAGTACTCAATCGTGGAATACATTCAACGAATGTCCAACTATTTAGATGTAAGAGAAAATTTTCTGGAATTTGTTATATCAATGAGTTATTAATTTTTTTCGAAATGTTCACATTTTTTAAAAAGTCGGCAAAACTCGGAACCTTCTGTATTTAGGTATAGGGAACCATTATGAAGGAGTATTATATTTTTTAGAGGCAATCAGAAAATGCAATAAAATATAAGGTGTTCCATAAGAAAAAATATAACTCTGATACGCCACTTTATTGGAACACCCTGTATATTTCAAAATATTTCCAAATTATACTTTAAGTTGGAGTTAAATTTGTGGTATAAAAGATTTTCCACAAAATTTATATTTTCTTCGATGTTTGTCCGGTCCCGGACTTTTGTCGAACTCTGTATAAAATTTTTATAGTTAAAACGTGGTATTTTTCTCAGGTCTCGCAACTTTGTTAGTACAACGTTGCGAATAGTTTTATATTTTTTATGCTACGTCAATTAGCTCCAAATATAAATTATTATTAAATTAATTATTGTGAGATTAACTGTGATTTTATTATTTATTATTGTTGTTCGTATTGTTTATAATTGGAGCACTTGAGTTTGTTTTAATATTAAGATTAAACTACGAGTTATAGTCTCTACTGAAATTTTGGAATGTTTTTTTGGGAATTGTAGGATGTAGCAACTGCAATAGGTAGTATCGACTGGCGTCTAAATGTACCACCATAGGTGTAGGTGGTACATTTTTTTAAAGGAATATGTCTCATAAAAAAAATCTTTCATCTTGTATAACTTAAGCTATAGTCAAATGCATTCTTATCATGCGGGTATACGATTCAACAAAGACATACTCACCGTTTCTGTTTTCTTTTATTGCCTTTAATCATAACTTCCAAATAAAATCCGTAAGATGAATAAGACAGACTTAAGCAATTTTGACGGGAGAAAAAAGGATAAGTATTTAGTTTTCAGCGATTCTAAAAAGTCTTTCAACAGCGAAGTTTTTATTTAAATGTCAGTTAGGTCACTTTGACAATTCAAGTGACAATCTGAATAAAAAGAAGCAATTTTCCAGTATTTTGCATCCTCAAGCAAAAAAAAAATGGTACTTAATCTGATAGATTGTTTCGAGAATGAATGAAAAAGTGGAAATTCGTCAACACAGGAAACATCAACCATCATCCGGCTATATTTGTATTTGTAATCTCACAGTTTGGTAACCTCTGTCTTCTGATTTGATATATATGGTTAGTGACCTTTGAACTCGCACGATAAGAGTGCTTTTGACTATATAAGCTTCTAAGTATATGGACTATAATCAAGGATCTTTATATTTAAGTTATACAAAATGTATTTTTTTTTCAAGGATTTAAATGCATATAAGGATAATAGACTTATTTTAAAACAATTGTTTTTGTTGAGTACCAGATGATATTTTCATTATTTTGGAATTTCTTATTGTTTAATTTATTGTTATATATAATTGTAGTTTTCATATTTATATTCTTTAAAATGCAGAAAATAATGTATCGAATTTTTGGTATAACTGTACTCCGTAAAAACTATACAGTGCTATTCAAAAGTCACCTCCCCCCCTCGTATCTTTTGAACGGCTACACTTACTTTAATAGAATTTGGAGGGTGAAAATAAAGTGTTGTAAACTTCTCTACGAATGGTAACAGGTGACGAAATAGTAATAGATGACGTCACAGTGCCACTCTGGTCAATAATTTTAAATAGGACCTTATGGCAAGTGATATCTCGTTTGAAAGGCATTGACATTGGCTACATAGCCATATTAATTTTGTTTGGGCTTAAACTAATTTTGACAGATAAATTGAATAAATACCAAAATTATTATTTCACATTTAAATATTGAAGATTTTTCAGTCCGCCTCTGGTTAGTTGCCAAAAAAATTGACGTTTTTAATTTAATAGTATTTGTTGCTTTGCAAAGTTTTTCTAAATAGCTTAAATATTTAATTTTATTACTGTTTAACGAGACGTTAAAGAGTTTATATAGGAAAAATGGTATGTACGCAAGCTTTCTTAATAATTGGTGAATCTAGAAAGAATCTCCATGAAGCGGAACGTTTATTTAATAAGAGATATCCAGATCGCCCTATCTCGAGAATTTATTTGAGGGAGCTTCTTCACAAGTTTGAAGCAACAGGTAGTGTTCAAGATGCCAAACGATCTGGTCGACCAACATTTAGTGATAATAAAAAAAATTATATAGTTGCTACTTCCTCTTCAACTAAAGCTGCGTCTATTTGTGAAGTAAGTAAAAGTACAGTACAGAGAGTGTTGGCTGAAAATGAATTTCATCCATTCAAGTTAAAAATGGTGCACCACCTTTCGGATGACGACTCCGACAGAAGACTCGAATTCTGTGAATGTATGACAAATAAAATTAGTCATAACCCACATTACACAAAAACAATTTGTTTTAGGGACGAAAGTACTTTTTGTCTCAATGGAAATGTGAATACACAAAATGTAAGGTATTGGAGTGACACAAATCCTCACACCTTTCGTGAACAACATACCCAATTTCCAGAAAAAGTCAATGTTTGGGCAGCCGTTCAAAAGATACAAGGGGGGAGGGGACTTTTGAATAGAACTGTATATTTATTCTCACATGAAATTACGAGCTCGGGCAATTTTTAAAAATATTTATTTACTAGAATTTCTACTTTTTTTTAATATATTTATTTGAAATAAATATGGAAATTTTAATCGGATATAATTTTGTATTGTATGGATTTTAAAACTGATCTATTATTGTAATGTCAAAAATTTGAAAAAAAATGCCATCTTGAATTCATTACAATCAACACTGCCAATTTTTTTGCTATAATGTATATACATATTTGATCAATTATTGTACACTAATAAAATTGCTTTGAATATTAAAAAGGTCTTTTCTTTTGATTATTATATATGACATTCTGTATCTGTAGGTAGGGTGAGTGTAGGCTCACAACACTTAGGCCACATGTGACCCATTGTACATCCTCCTGATAAGTTGTCCTCCTAGTTCATCGTCCATCCTGTCCTTCCCAGGAAGGTGGACATGTCACTAGGAGACATCTCCTTTATATCGGCAGGTGTAGGTCAAGACTCACCGAACAGACACTCTCTCATTAACGATAACTCTGGACACTCGCATAAGACATGCCTGACAGTATCATCTTCCTGTTCACACATCCTGCATAGAGGTGTGTCCACTAGCCCCATAGTATGGAGGTGTTTCCTTAGTCGACAGTGGCCAGTTAGAAATCCTACTGTTAGACGTAGGTTTTTCCTGGTCATCGCCAAATATTTCTTCAGCCCAAGCTTTCCAGGGTGATTCTGGGAAGACTGCATCCTTTGATCCCATCCCATATTTTAATGGATTGAGCATGGGTGTAACGTTTGGCTAGTTCCGCAATTGTCGAAGTCGTTAGGCCGTTAGGTGTCACTGGGTCCTAAAATTTTTAGTCTAGACGCTTCACTAGCTAAAGAATCGGCAATGCAATTACCTTTACTCCTGTCGTGCCCTTTAACCCATCTTAGGATCCAATGGTTAGGACCCCACGTTGTGTATATGGCATTATAACTTTTTATGTTAAAAATGCGTTTTTGAAAATTTCATGACACTATTTGAGGGTGAGAGAAATATTTTACCAAAAAACAATTGGACCCCTCCTGTAATCAGTCAATAACACACTGTCGGCATCAATGTAATGATATGTCTATTACGCACGGTAAAAAAACGCACAGCTTTAAAGTAAATCGCACGGCTTCCCTAGCAACATCTTAGCAACGATATTGCCACGTTTAACTATGAAAAGCCTAAAGGGCTAAGTATGTATTGATTAATATTGAAAAATGGACTTTTGATTAACAACAATATATTAATAATGATTATTACAAATTTTCAAACAACTTTTTAACAAATAATATATATGCCCTTGAAAATTAGTAGAATACTATAATTCAAATTCCTTTTGTACATAAATAATTGAAGGGTCTAAACAGAAATATTAATTCAAAACATAATCAGAAAATTTCGGAACATAACTAACGTCTATAGTAGTATTTGACGGATGTGTAATATCATACAGAGCCTCGTTTATATCATTTACTACTTTTGATGCTACCGTCTTTATAATTGCTTCAATAACTCCTTGCAACAGTGGATGCAAAATTGTTGTTACGAATTCCGATAAAACATTGAGAATAACATCAGTTATATTTCCATGCCACTTAACTGAGATGTGACTGAAATAAAATAATTTAAATATATTATCTGCATTCATATATTTTTCCGTCGACCGTCTATTAACATATGCTATTGAAAAAATTCGACAAAATCATGCATTTATGACCCCTATTAATGCATGATTTACATTAATCAACGATTTCCCTGTAGGCAACCCAACGCACATCTTATACATTATATTTATATTGACAGTTACTGTGGTGTAGGCAACCAATAATACATTCTTTTTTTAATTTCTTGGGAAATTAAACCACAATATTTTTAAATTCTTTATTTCAACGTTTCGGTAGCGTTCCAGCTACCGTTGTCAAGAAAAAATAAGTAGAAATTGATTTTTATCCCTAACTGACACAATATCGAACAAGATATCGTAGGTATTGAGGATTTTCTTTTTGATACGGTAACTAAAATTGACTTCGATAAATTAATATCAAATATAAATATAATATATACTACAACGTATGAAAAACAAAAACAAATTCAAATCCGAAAGTTTAAAATATTATTTGAACAAAAAATCCAAAAAGAACTGAATAATTATCAACAAAACAATGTACCAAACACGATCATTAATTTATCAAACAAAACTTTAAATTCTTCACATGTATTAGTTCTTTCAAAAGGTTTAAATTTTGCTTTGACTCCAAAAAGGTCTAGTTGTCAAATTTTTTCTCTTGTGTCAGTTAGGGATAAAAATTAATTTCTACTTATTTTTTCTTGACAACGGTAGCTGGAACGCTACCGAAATAAAGAATTTAAAAATATTGTGGTTTAATTTCTCAAGAAATTAAAAAAAGAATGAATAATATACCACAAGGAACATACAGAAGATAACCAATAATACATTTCAGTGGTGCCATTATTCTTTCTTGACAATGACAAATGAATATTTCCATTTTTTAAATAATGAGGAAAATGAATAGAAGTTATACAGTCGACGGAAAAGCTTTGTAACTAACACGAGTATTAAAAGGGCAATTAACAATCTCGATTGTTTAATACACTTGTTGGTTAAATAATTATTTTACTACTTACCCACTGTCTGTTGTCTTTAGCTCTTTAATACTAAAAATCAAATTTGGAATGTCGAAACATAGTTCAAGATAAAATTTGAATTCCGTAATTTTACCTTCCATGACTCCCGAAGGGCCTATTCCAATTATGTGTAATAAGTAGTCGTAGGTAAACTAAAACAGCAACAGATAGTCCATTTGCAATACTAATAGGTATGTAAAAATATTGGTAACAAGCAAAGATGAAACAAAAAGACTATAAGAGTTACCAAGTCCAACATACTAACTCTAATAAAAAGAAGGATAGGGGGGAATCTTATTATATTTTTGCTGAGGACTCTGATTCTTCAGCAGCCAGTCATAATAAAGAAACAATGTATCTGTAGAGTAGGGATGGTAGGTGTAGGCCACATGTGACCCATTGTACATCCTCCCGAGGAGTTGTCCTTCTAGGTCATCGCGTCCATCCTGTCCACCCTTGGACAGGTCACTAGGAGACATCTGCTTTACATCGGCAGGTGTAGGCCAAGACTCACCGAACACACACTCTCTTATTGACGATAACTCTGGACATTCGCTTAAGACATGCCTAACAGTTTCATTTTCCTGTTCACACATCCTACATAGAGGTGTGTCCACTAGCACCATAGTATGGAGGTGTTTGACAGTGACCAGTCAGTAGGTTTTTTCTGGTCATCAAAATTCCTTTTCTGGTTAGTTCTTTTGTGGCAATTGAGATACCAGCCAGTTCTGTGGTGGCCTACACTATACACTGCTTCTTATGGTTTGTTATAAATATACTTACACCAATTTGGGTGAATTCTATTGGTAGTGTAATGGTCAAAAGTTTTTTGTCATGAACATAAGATACTAGGACGTCTTTGTATCTTTTCACCGTTGATATTCCTTTAAGTTGTCCATTCGTGAGTTCAACATCTACAAAAATGAGCTAAAACACAAAGAGAAAAAAAGTTGAGCTTTTTTTACTCCCTATTGACAAAGGGTTAGGTTGCGTTGTAGTTTTGCTGACTTGGATTGGTAAACAAAGGAAATAGCTATTCGTGTATCAAGAGCAGAAAGTAGTACTTTGGCAGTCGAGACTACCAAAGGACTTTCTGCTCGAAATACACACAAGATTTTTTATACGATCACACCAAAATAAAATTAATTGCCATTGTATGCCTATGTACGTAGGCAACACCTATTACATTAATGTCAGATATTTTTTAGATTTCCCTATTTCTCATTAAATTATTACGGAAAATACTGTTGTATGCTTTAACATATTAGAAAATCAATTAAAATATTCTATTCTACAGTTTATATTAAAATAACTAACTCTCTTTTATCTGTAAATGAAATTAGGAGTGCTTCAAAGTTACTTTCTGCTTAAGAGCGACAGTAATGTCAAATTATGACAGCTCGCGAAAAACATCAACTTTGCAGTTGCTTTTCAAGGCACAAAAGACGACTTTCGATAGTGGTCGTAGAAAAAGCATATAAATGTAGCAATGAAGTTTATGGAAACATGAACAAGCAAAAAGGAGGAAATTAGTTAAGAAAATTCTGAAAATCGAAGGGAAAACGTAAAAATAGGAATAGGGTATTTTCCTATGTGCGGAAAAAATTAAAAAAGAGTCGGAGCAGGTGCTTTGTGGTATGGTAATTTTCAAATTTTTACTCAGCGCGGGAAAATATTGTGACGTCAGAGGTCTCGTTGCTTTGCTTGTTTCTTATAGGCCAGCTCAGGTGGGCGGCCGCAGGTCGAGCCGATGGTTCCGATTCGGCTGGTCAGGGTCAAGTCGCTCGGGATACGGTTGGTGGAGCGACAAGACCACTGACGTCATAAAAATCAGCGCGTTTTGGCGCGCTATTGAAATAGAAAATTTTTAAAGTTGGTTTTGACAACTTTCCCGCTTAGGAAAAAATTTTAAAAAAATTTGGAGTACTTAACTGAGGTCAGACAATCTTCTAATGGTATTTAAAAAAAATGTCAAATACCCTATTAAAAAAAGGAAGATATAATGAAGTGCCTAGATAGATAAATATATAGTTGATGCTAAGTTTAAAGATAAGCATCTTGATAGTTTGAAGGAAAAATTTTTATTTTGTATTCAAATATCTATTGCAAGGTTATCAACTTATTTACGTTTTAAGTAAACATGGTTATTGGTGCAGCCTCACTCTTTATCTGTCTCTATAATACACATAGATTCAAAAGTTTTGCATCACCTTCTTCGGATGCGAAGGAATTTTTTTGCGCTAACAATTTTTTGTTGGCTTGTTTATCAATGTTTACCATTTCAATATGTTCCATATTTTTTGCAATATACAGATGTTTACGGTTTTTTTTTGTAAGATAACATTTTTAGTGCGATCATTTTAACATTCAAGGCATTTGATTTTTACTATTTTAAGTGCAAACATGAATCGTCAAGTCATAAAAGTGAGATTGACCGTGCAAGAATAGTGGCTTTAGTTGAAGAAGGTCATTCTCAAAGGTTCGTTGCAAACAGAGTTGGCGTTTGGCAAAGTGATGTATCTCGTGTATGGAACCGGTATCTCCAGACCAATTCTCTTCGTGATAGACCTAGAAGCGGTAGAAGGCGTGTTACTAATCAGCGGCAGAACCGCTATATCCACTTAACTATCCGAAGAAACCCGACCATGGCAATACCAGCACTCCAAAGAGATATGAGACATGCGTTGGGAGTTCAAGTGTATCGATCTCGACATTACGAAGACGAATACTTGCGACAGGTTTGAGGTGTCGCCGACCAATAAGAGTGCCCAGACTACAACCTGAGCACAGAGTTCGCCGACTACAGTGGGCTCAAAAACACGCGGCCTTGCCGAAGAATTTTGGAATTCGGTGTTTTTTTCGACGAGACAAGGATTTGTTTGGTACAAGATCGAATACGTGTGTGGCGGGATCCAACGAGAGTTGCTCAGCCTGCCCATGCTCGCCCCGTGCCGCACTTCAGAGGAGGAAGTGCTATGTTTTGGGCTGGTATCATGTTAAATGATCGCACAGAATTAATTCATGTGGAGGGAACGATGACGGGTGATAGGTATCTCAGAGAGATTCTACATCCTCACGTAAGACTATGGCGCGCAGCTGTTGGCAATTCCTTCGTTTTTATGGACGATAACGCCCGACCTCATCGGACCAGAGCTGTAAATGAGTATCTTGAAACTGAAGGGATCAATCGTTTGAACTGACCTGCCCTGCTTGGAACATGCTTACCAGGGCAGTGGCAGCACGCAGAAATCCACCCAGGAGTTTACAAGAGCTTGTTCATGCGGCCCAAGAAGAATGGCGAAATATTCCTCAACAGAATATCATTAATTTGGTAAACAGCATGGGCAGGCGACTTCAAGCTTGCATAAATTCTAGAGGTGGAAATACTCTTTATTAAAAGTTCTCATGCAGGTTCTCACTTAACCTTTTCTTTAAAAAGAATCAATTTGTATTTAATTTATTTAATTTCTAAGAATACTTTTTATGTTTGAAGCAAGTTTATTATTGGATAATAAAATTTTTTGACAAATATACACGTTTTTTCAATTGAAACAAATTATTTGATTAATCTCTGATCCATTTATAATAAACACATTTTTTTTCGGAGATTTAGGGTGATGCAAAACTTTTGAATCTATGTGTATATTTTTTCTCAATTAAGATTAATATTCACTTTTCATAAAAAATACATAATAATTGATCATAAACAATAAAGTATAGATACAGAACTGTCAGTGGGACATTAAAAAAAGTCTTAAGACACATTGCCGCTACAAAAGGTACGTCTGCATACTATTTTGAATGTTGTAATTTCTCTCCCAATCAAATTTATTATGTCAAAGATTAGGGTTAACGTTTGTAATACACTTAAACGGTTCATTATTGTGATATTTTGATTAGGATTAAACACAGATCTGCCTTTTTTCAATTTCTTCCAACGTAATGTCTTAGAAGGACATTAACAATCAATGACACACACCAAAAAGGTTATTATATGAACTCTACTGATTATAAACTAGGGAAGGTGCAAAGTCTTGCTTGGCTTAGTCAAAGAGTACACCAGCTCAACAAGAAGCGAAGCTTCCGATCCTTTTTTTATATGCGAATGTCTGAAAGGAGCCATTTTTATAATAAGATACTTGTCATACTTCATTTTGTCAACCAATTCTATCGCCGATATTTGAAAATTTGATCATTTTCTCTGTGTTAATAAGTTATTTGCCAACATCGGTCTCTCAAGGTCATAAATTTTTGTTACCAAAACATCAAAGAGATTGCGACGGGCTTCGCTTCTTGTTAAGCTGGTGTATTCTTTGGCTCAGTATTCCAATAGAACGCCATGCAACTGCAGAACTAGAAATCTTATTTGGCATTCTTCCACTATATTTTCATGTTAATGGAAGAATCAAAGACGGGGCATTTCAAACTTAAGAGCAATTTACGAAAGACGTGCTCAAATTCCTAACGGACATTATATGTACTTTGAGTATTAAACTTACATTTGCAGAAATATTGTTAAGAGGAGAAGGATCAAATCCATGGTTAATACTGTAGTTTGCAATATTGACAAACAGTTTCTCGGAAAACTCATTTAAGTTTGCTGTAATGCTGCCAGAGGTCCTAAAAAATTTTATATTGGATTATATAGTATATTTGTATAATTAGTTATTGTCAATATTAATTATAGTTCTTTTCACATTCTAAGAAACTGACTTGACTTAGGCTTGAGATGCAATAAAATCATAAAACTTTTAGGATATACCGAGCAAGTCAGTTGGCTTAATAACATAATTTGAAAGTCAGACATGTAAAAATGAATAACGTTTATTTATTTTTTGTGGAGCTCTAAAGCGTCTGACAGAGGAATTAATCCACTTATTTATTTGAATATATTGAAAAGTAGTATTAAAAGTTTTACTTACTCGATTTTTTCCACAAATTTCGCCAACATTAAATGTATTAACTTTTTGTTAAGTTCATGTTTGGGTATTTTGGAAGCTTGGCTCAACGAAGCAGCTCCAATTATTAATAAAAATATACCGAACACCTTCATCGTTACTTAATTTTTTGATCAATTATCAATTGTATTAGAGTACTTATAGAAATATATATTTATTTGGAATTTTTTTTTTAAATTCTGATTATCTTTCAGATATTTTAATATCGATCTGCGATTGTCTCAATAAGTGGTTGAAATTTCTACACGATGCGTTGATAAGATTAAATAAAAAATTTATAAAAAAATAATAACAAAAGTAATATTGCAATTCTTAATACTCCCGTTTTCCACTGTTACTAATTCAATGTACAGAGGTCGTACTGATTTGGATGGATTTGCAAGATATCTCGAAAATTGAAGGAGATAAGGCATTGTAACTCAATTTTTGGTTGAACAAGTCTTAGTTTCGAGATATGGGAATATTATTCAAAATCAAAGAATCTCCATGAAGCGGAACGTTTATTTAATGAGAGATACCCAGATCGCCCTATCTCGAGAACTTATTAGAGGGAGCTTCTTCACAAGTTTGAAGCAACAGGTAGTTCAAGATGCCAAACGATCTGGTCGACCAACATTTAGTGATGATAAAAAGATTGATATAGTTGCTGAAATGGTAGTAAACCCTACTTCCTCTTTAACTAAAGTTGCGTCTATCTGTGAAGTAAGTAAAAGTACAGTACAGAGAGTGTTGGCTAAAAATAAATTTCACCATACAAGTTAGAAATGGTGCACCACCTTTCGGATGACAACCCCGACAGAAGACTCGAATTCTGTGAATGTATGACAAATAAAATTAGTCAAAACCCACATTACACAAAAACAATTTGTATTAGTGACGAAAGTACTTTTTGCCTCAATGGAAATGTGAATACACAAAATGTAAGGTATTGGAGTGACACAAATCCTCACACCTTTCGTGAACAACATACCCAATTTCCAGAAAAAATCAATGTTTGGGCAGGTATTTTGGGATACCACAAAGTGGGTCCTGTCTTCCTAAATTCAAATTTAAGCGGTGAAGTGTATCTGGAGATGCTACAAAATGCAATTGAGCCGTTAATTCTTGAAATTTTGGAAGATAATCCAGATGAATTCGGCCATCTGGAAATAACATTTCAACAAGTTGGTGCTCCTGTACATTATTATGGTGCAGTAAGACGTTACCTGGATGAAGAATATCGAGGTAGATGGATCGGCCGGCGAGGTCCTATAGAATGGCCACCTCGATCACCAGATCTGGCATCATTAGATTTTTTTCTATGGGGTACTTGAAATCCAAGGTTTATACTACGGCACCAGATAGCATTGGCGTTTAGAATGAAAGAATTATTGAAAAATGCAATGCAATTTCATCTGACACATTCGAACGAGTACGACAAGAGTTTACTAACAGGATGTATTACTGTCATAAAGTAGACGGTCTCTGTTTTGAATCCATCTGATTATAGTACATAGTTAGTATTCGTTTTATATATATCTTGGATAACTCTTATTATTTTGCTATTTATGCATCTTTCTTTCAGGCCTCTCCATACTTTTGTTCTAGAATTGTGTCGAATGCTTTTTCCAGATCTACGAAAGCTAGATATATATTTTCATTCCGTGGTCGTCTTCTTTCAATTATTTTTTTGATTTTGAAAATATGATTTTGAGTGCTTCTCTCAGAACACAATACATTAATATATTAATTTAAAATACGCTGAGCAACAAAGCTATGAAACTCCAGTGGCGTAGCAAGGCTTTTAATGCATACAAAAATGAAATAATAAACAAATAAACTTATTCATAAACATTTATTAATTTTTTAGAAGAATATAAATACGTGGGAAAATACAATTTCTTTTCAAACGTCAATATTTTCTTGTAAACTCTATTAATGTTCAAGTGATTTATAATCGTATAAAACTGCCTGGAAGATTTCGTTTTAAAAACTTCAACAATATACTCCCTAGACTTATTTCTAGCTAGTTCCAATAAAGAAGGTACTTTTGGCATATGAAGAATCTTAAAAGTTACATAATCGTCTCTTTCCAAATTAAGATACCCTTTCATCAACTTGGGATAAATACAATAATCTAAAATCTGATAGATAGTATTGTGTAAATATTCTATATTTATAACGTTAACTAATTGATCTAGTAAATCAGTCATGTTATAATTCAAATCGTATATTAACCTAGACGTATCCGGCGGTCTTCTTCCGATAAATTTAATATCCATGTGCAGCATGATTTTAAACAATTCGCAATAGCCGTAATGCAAGAATATTTTACTCATATCGAAGCTGGTAGGGTTGTAACCATAAGTTAGTATACGGCAGGTTAAATTAGTTAACTGATCTAAAGATAACTGATGAAAAAAATCGCAAAATCTAACAATCACCATATAAAAATCCTCAGCTATATTCAAAGATTCAACAGCCTGATTAATATTATCACTTTCGATAATAACATCAACGTATTGCTTGAAGATTTCTTTACGTAAAGTCCCGCTGATTCGCCATAGAATACTACCCAAAGACATGTCATCTCCGTCGTAAATTAACCGATCCCAAACCAATCTGAAAGTTTTAGCGTTCGGAAATTGAAGACACAAAGAAAACGGGTCGATCAAATCATACCCGTAAGCATAATTAACATCCGCGCCACCCAAAATAATTTCCTCTACAAAAGGAGTTCTGTTTGTTATACCTAACGCTAGAGTACTAACGTTATCGTAAGTTTCTACATTAAAATCGTCGACGTATTCTATTAAAACACCCTGTATCTCAACGTTTTTCGATATAACAGCTTTCATAAAAGGAGTTAGATTATTAACACCATGTACGTTAGCATCAGCGTTATAATATAATAGCATACAAACTGTTTCTAAATTCTCTTCGGCGACTGCATCGTGCAAGGAAGTGTCTCCGCTGTAATCTCTTGCGTCTATGTGCGCTCCTGATTTGATTAATAGGTGGGCTAAGCGGGGATGACTTACTGATATGTGGAGCGGAGTTACTTCTTCGTAGTTGGGTATGTTTACGTTGGCTCCGTGTTGTATTAGTTTTTCTGCTACTTTGACGTTACCAACTTTTATGGATAGTAATAAAGGAGTTTCGCCGGTGAAGTTTCTGTTGTTTACTTCGATGCTTGGTTGGGAAAGGAGGAATTCTAGGATTTCTAAGCTGGAACAATAAATTCGCTATAGAATAGATTATATTCACTGTATAAATTTAGGAACTTATCCCCTGGTATATTACTCAGTAAAGGGAAAAGAAGAGCCCAGCCTAACCACAGATTATAAAGAGTAGATGCGAATCCCGGTAAAACATCAAACGATTTTCAGCACCGTCTTCAATGACCTTGGACCTTTAACTTGGTATGGCCGCGATGTTGCCAGTTTAAAATATTTTCTGAATTTCTTACCAAATTGCAGTGTTGACTCGGGGACAATAACAATTTCTATTGTCGGATCTAGTTTTTTTGGAAGTTTCCACTAAATCTTTAAAACTGCACCATGAATTAATAGCTATTTATGCCATTAGTTACGAAATGCCTAATTTTGTGTAACGAGTGAGAAAACTCACAAGTTAGACAAAATTTCATTTCGTAACGTATGGAATACAAGATTTTTTCTAATTTTGAAGAAAGTAATAAAAAAAAATTTAATATAATTGATAAAAATTTGGAAAACATAAATTTAGTTTGTTGCTGTTACTTCATGTTAGTTTTCAGCTTAACATTTTGTAAAAAAGTCTAGACGGAAGGTTTTTAGCGAGATTGATATATTTTTTGTTTTATTTTAAAAAGTGATATTCAAATTCTGAAGAGCTACCAAGCGATATTGAAGAGACAGCAGGTAATGTTCTATTATCAGTAATTCTCAAAAAGTCAAAGGCAGTTTATGATTTGGCATACGAAAAATTTGTTACGTAGTGTGATGAGAAGAAAATTAAACATGTTAATGAGAAAGTTTCACTTGCATATTTTGAGGATAAGAAATATCTAAAAGTTTCCACATTATGGACACTTTACTCAATGTTAAGGTCTGAACTAAATCTGAAAAGGAATATTGATATTAAAAAATATACAAATTTGGTAGTATATATTAAAAGGCAAGCGGACGGGTACAGTGCTAAAAAGTCAAAAGTTTTTATTAAAGAAGATTTTGCCAAATTTTTAGTGGAAGCTGATGACAAAGAATACTCAATGGCTAAGGTTGCAATGATAATTGGAATGGCAGGAGCATGCAGAGAAGCAGAATTAACATTTCTTCCAGTTGAAAATGTTATAGACGAAGGAAGCCATTTTCGTGTTGATATCCCACCTTCAAAAACAAAAGTTATACGGCAGTTTGCAATTACCACTGGAGACAGTTGCGTCCCCAGGTTCTTAAACACAACAGATTTTTTGTAAAATATGCGAATGAAAAATGTAACAGAAATCCTGTGGGAATTATCACATTTAGCAGTCTGCCAAAAGTTATTGCACAATTTCTTGGCATTTCAAATCCTGTTCTATATACTGGCCACTGCTTCAGTAGAACCTCTGCCGCTTTCCTAGCAGACAGTTGCGCTGATATTTTAAAATTAAAGGCATGGAGGTTGGAAATCTACCTCTGTTAAGGAGGGCTATGTTGAAAATTCCATGAATAATAAAAAACTTATAGCGCAAGAAATATTTGGTGAAACATCTAATGCAATGTGCGCCGCTTCCCAAATAACAGCAAGTTCGAGCAATGAAAAAAATATGTCGTCGGGAATTAATTTGAATAATTGCTATAATTGTGTTATCAATATTTATAATAATTAATTAATTTATAATTTATGTTTTTAACTTGTATTATAACTCTCTTACAACATGACAGCTAATGTTTTTACCGTGACAGATGTCAGTTAAACTCAAGTCTAACTTGGAGGTTTTACAAGGTCGAGCTCATATAACACCCTTCTTTGTGTGCGTCGTCGATTGTTAATGTCTTCTAATACATTACGTTGGAAGAAATGGAAAAAAGGCAGGTCTGTGATTAATCCTTATCAAAATATCACAATAACCGTTTAAATGTAGTAAAAACGTTAACTCTAATCCTAATCTTTGACTCAAGAAATTTGATTGGTTGACGTTTAGAATACGCGCAAGCGCGACCTATTAATCGGGAGGAGTACACCATTCAAAATAGGATGCAGACGTACCTTTGGTATTGGCAATGTGTCTTACTTCTAGTGTTTTACTGACAGTTCTCATCAGGTCTGTACTTTGTTGTTTACGGTCAATAGCAAATAAAATAAACCATATACCGAAAACCCGGATATACGTCACAACCGATAACCCACACCAAGAAGGCTATTGAATGTACTATAATATATCTATTTATTTCTCAAAATTCCTATATCATGGACGTACGGTTGAAATTTCAAAAGGGGTTCATTTATTTGTATTTTTTTGAAACTAAAAAAGGGCAATTTCGCAACAAGATCTAATTCTTTTTTTATTTATTTATAATTTTTTTTATCGCAGTTTCGGATAAAAAAACACATACAGTCAATTTATTATTCTCAGGTAGAAAAATATAGATAAGTAGCTTTTTACGCCTAAGCAGAATTTCGAGTGAAAAAATTTTTATTTAAAATACAATCTTTAATAGAAGTACAATTAGAATCTCCACTTGAATCGAATTAGATAATACTCACTTATCTTTGAGGACAGCCAGATGTAACGGAGTATTTCCACTACTGTCATTTATATTAATCGACTTTCCTCTCCTAACAAACGATTTTACTTTGTCGTAATCTTCTTCCACTAAAGCCTTCAAGACACCATAAACCAATAACGAATCTTCATTATCATTTCCTATGTCATAATTAAAGTAATGTCTGTCCTTGAAAGAATTAAATATTG
>CAJUYG010001485.1:0-67748 GCA_910591675.1 Galerucella calmariensis
AAACGTCAGACACTTGGTAGGTACCCGCCTATTTCCTTGGCGTGAATAAAACACCAAATTTCATACCTATAAATAGCAAATAAAAGTATTGAATTGTTTTTTCACTACTTCATACTTAAGAACCCATAGCACATCAATGGATCTTTGAAAGAATTTGTTACGGGCCCCGCGCCTGCTTAATCCGGCACTCCGTAGATGCGGCCTGAGGCCATTGTTTTGACCGTCGGCGTGCAGTGAACGCGCTGCACACTTGCTATAGGATGGGCCCTGTTGAAGTTGTCAGAGTGTTGAGTTCCTGGCAATCATATTCCCATTCCAGTCCTTCCTATTGCTTTTGAGCCGTCCATGTATAATTCAATGACCTTTTTTTTCTAAGTCTAGTGATGGTATTGGTATCCCATCCCTTTTTGTTTCTGAATTTTGCATGGAATTTCTCCAAACAGTTTTGTTTTTCATTATACCATCCTGTGGCATGTCCAGGAGCTCTGTTTTATAAAAATGGAAAAGGGGTTTCCCCACTCTACTAAGTCTCTGCAGCACTTCTGACCACTATAAGTTAGTTGTCTTTGGTAATAATATAGTTCAATTGCTCAGTAATTCTAATGACACATTTTTAATAACTTTCAAAAAAATTTCCTCCTCATAACAATATCTCAAATGTATCGCTTGAAACCTGGTAAACTTATTTTGATACCCTTTAACACTATTATCAAACGTTTTAGTATGATCATCTTAAATATGTTAAACTCTTGTGCTGAAAGTAATAATATTTTCCAAGAAGCTCAAGCAGGCTTCAGAAAGAACAGAAGCTGTAGGGACAACATTTTTGCCTTGAACAGTACCATTCAAACTCACCTACATCTCAAAAGCAGCTATTATCGACTTGATAAGCGCATTTGACTCCATTAATCATCTCCTTTCCTGACAACAATTATTTAAGCTAGGCATCAGTTCTACATTTATTCGACTAGTCAAAGCTCTGTATGACAAATCCTCTTCTTGTGCTCAAGAGAACAATTAATTCTCCAAATCCTTTATAATAAAGGATCGCGTTCTGCAGGGTGAACCATTGAGTTCCTTACTTTTTTCACTATCCATTGCTGATGTAGATGACTTCTTCAGAAAATCTGATGTGGTTGCAATTAATATTGATAATAGAAATGATGATCTTGATAATTCTTTCTGTGACCGAGTGAAACTGATTTTCATACATCTCTGTTCAATCGACATGTGAAATAATGTGAAAGTATAATTCTGACTTACAACGCCTAAATAATAGTAATTACTGTGTAATATACAAACATTTAACAGTCAGTTCAAGTCCAGCAAATTATTGAACTAGTAAACTGCCGATAAAATTAGTTCGGATATTCTATCAGACTCGCTTTTCTGTCAAGTCTTGTGTTACTACTACAATGGGAGTATGTATACCATTCATCATGAAGAAATATGTACCGTGAGCAACTCTCATCAAAATGAGACACTTGAGCACACTGTTTTTCAATATAGGATATATAATTCTTGCTATATTGATTTGTATCAATTGGAAGCAATGGAGATATTGTAATATCTCCACACATACAGTAGCGTAAGGTAAAAATCATTTCCATGATGGTACAGACAACATTTAGTACTTTTAATATTCAGAATCACTTTCAAAATAATAAAATCAGGCTGTTGTACAAAAACTAGGTATATTCGGCATTGAAAGACGAGAAAACTTACAAGGCCTTTCCCCATCCCGTCTGGTGTGAAACCCTAGCGTTACACTCACAAGACTGGAGCGCGAATATTTCTCATTTGTCCATATATTGCAAGATTTTTGACATCCCTGTTTTTAAATTTGAGTTTACCATTCGCTCTATGATTATATTCATTCATTTGAATATGTTTGCTTTTATTTGTGTTTTGCAATATAATTCGTGTAACTAGTATGATGTCTATATTGAATCAATGTACTCGAAAAAGTAATAACCACATCAATAAATAAAATGAATTAATAATCAAAGTTGAAAAATTAACTTTCCACAGTTTTGTTTGAGTATTTCATGTGAATGGTTGGCGTATCAATATATGTAAAAATTTCAATCAAATTAAAACTTTTAAATGGACTGCCAGCGCTATTGTGATAAAATTTCCATCAACATGTTATGCCACAATTTTAAAAACTCCATACCTTGTTTGATTCATAAACCGTTTACAACTTCAATGTTGTGTATTTGATAACGTATTTCGCATATGTTTGGAATCGCAATGCCAATTTTAATTGGGAATTCACGAGAATAATAAACGGGGGGCTTCTAAGCCAATGGTGAAGAGATCAGGAAATACCCAAGCAGTGGATAAGTGAATGCCCAGTGATGATTATATTTTTGATACGTTATTTTGACTGAGAATGCTATAATGGGGCACGCTCACTACTGTAAGATACGTGAGTAATACAGATCAATTTAAAATTTAATTATTTATATAAATGGTGTATATTCAAGTATATGTGTTGAGTGTTTGAAAAATTAGGCTGGTTTGATAAAATCGGCGATATTTTTCTATAAATTGGGTGATTTATATCGCAGGAAGAAAGTTGCAGAAGCTTTGAAGCTTAGCACTCCAACTATCAATCTTTTGTCTCTCAACTCTCAATGAACCATGCATGGATGGATGGACAGTAGATGTGAATAAGTTCTTACTTCCTTTTGGTAATATCCACATTTTGTCCATTTTTGAAGGAATAAACCACTTTCAGGATATGAGCTGAAAAATACGAAATAAACATATTCGGGAAATGGGTGGAATATGTGGGCACTGATAGTATTTCAGTAGAAAAAAACTGGGTCTACAGGAAAATAATTTACAAAACTCATGATATCTGGTAAGAGACATTTGAGAAATAATAGGATTTGTGTCATCATTTTATCCAGTGTTATAGAAGAGGATTCCAGAGTGCGTTATGTAAAATGATAGATATATAGAGTATGTATGTGTATGTGTGATTTTAGGGTGATATTCACTGAGACCTACAAGATTTATTGTGCTCCCTTACTTCTACTCAGTTTCTGAGGAGAGTCTCAGAAACTAGTAGTTCCTTTAGTCCTATTTCCCGGAGGAATTTTAGGATGTCTGCAGGCTTCAACTTAGGCAAATGTTCCTCTTTATCCAGTAATCTCCCAGGTGCTGTGCTCTAGGATTCAGGAGTACTGTGCAGTTGGAAAGTATGTGGATTGAGGTTTCTTCTTTCATTCCACAAAATCTGCATCTTCTTCCTCTACTATTTTTAACTTTTTCAGGTGCCCATTCAGGCGACAATGTCCCGTTAGGATCACTGTCAAAACTCTTAGCGCAGTTTTACTTTGACTTATGCATTCTTTTGATCTCAACAGGTTGTAGTCACCCAGAAGAGTCTTTGATTGTATAAGCCCTACTAGATCTTTCCAATGGTCAGATCTTCTCTTTTTCTCGGCTTCACTAATTTCTTCCAATATTATATTGGGGCTGATTCCGCAAAAGGGTTCGGGCCCCCAGAAAGGTATTTCAGTCCCCCTTTTTGCTAGTTCATCTGCTATTTCATTTCCTTCTATTCCAGTGTGTCCTGGAATCCATAGTAAGGTGACTATGTTGTTCTCGCCTAGTTCATTGAGTTTGTCTAGGCATTTCCACACCATTTTGGAACTGATTACACAAGAGCTCAGTGCCTATATTATATTTTTTCATCATACCGTCTTGTGGCATGTCCCAGGTTGTCTGATTTCTATGAAGTGAGGAGGTGTTTTTTTTTAATGATTCCCTCTCTACTAAGTCTGTATCTTGTTCTTTCTGCAACACTTTCCACCACCATATGTAAAGGGGTGAGGTTGAGAATCACTTCCATGGCTGTCGTTGGGCATGTTCTCATTACTCCTGTAATGCATATACAGGCTAGTCTTTGAATTTTGGAGAGGTTTTCTCTCGTCGTCAATAGGCTAGTTCTACTACACCAGGCAATGGCTCCATAAGTGATGATTGGTCTCACTATGGCAGTGTACATCCAGCTTAGGATTTTTGGGTTACAGCCCCAGTTTGCTCCTGCCAGATTTCAGCACACCATTATAGCCATTTTTGCCTTGTATGTAATCTCCTCTTCGTGTTTGTTCCACAGGAGTTTACTGTCTAAAGTTAAACCTAGATACTTGACTTCTTGTCTCCATTCAATCTCGTTCCCATCAAGTTTTATGGTTTTGAGGTTGAGTTTTCTTTTCTTAGTGAAGGCTATCAGGATGGTTTTAGTGGGGTTGATGCTAAGAGATATAGAGTAATTGGCTACCTATTATTTTATATTATCCACACTTTTCACATCAATATATAAGCAGTACTCAAGCAAAGATTAAATTATTCTGCCACTATAATAGAAGCCTTGTATTTGTGGATTAACACATCTGATGAACGACTTAGTGTGCAATTACCGACTAACTCAGACCCGAACAATAGGTGGCAATAGAAATTATTAGCAGTGTCGCCACCGATACAAAATAAAAATTCCAATTATTCAAATCGAAATGTAAAATGCTGTCCACCTTGAAAAACGCAGCTAGATTGCACGAACATTGAAACATAAGTAAGTAGCAATAAAGTTAACTCAACAACTAACTTCAAATGACGATGTTTTCGTTTTCACTGCTATACATGCAGTTTTGCCGCGTTGTATCGATTTTGGTCATTTGCATATCTATGACGTAGCTACTATGAGGTTTCAAACTAGCTCCAACTACTATTCACTGGCAGCGACCAAATGTTTGGAAGACTTCTTTACACTTGAGTCTCTTCGCTTAAGTCTTGACTAATGCCACTTTGGACAAACCGTTCTTTCTATGGATATATTCAACAGTTCGTCCTAATCACCACTCAAGATAGGGACGATTGTCACCTTTGATCAGGACTAAATCTTCAGAGTGCCATGATTTTATTCACCTACACCTGTGTCTTTTTTAAAACTCCTGACAAATTCAAGAGACCAGCGAGAACTTGATTGAGCAGATGAACACGTTTAATCTGTATCTGGAACACTGGTAATTGATTCTCCAAAGGAACCACTCGCTTCCTTGCAGCAGTTAAGTAAACCCTGTTGTTATAGTTATTTTCCGATTGACGTTAGAGCGTCAGATGATTGAACTTTTGATTGATCTTTGCTGTTATGAAATTCTCTCAAATTCTAATGACCCTTAATCTTCCCACATTATCTTTTATCATTGCAACAATGAATTTTTAGTTAATAACCTAAGTTCTATTCATAGAGCTCATATAATGAAATAATATGGAAAGTATTGTCATCGGTAGCACATGCTATAGAAAGGCAATGGTTTATTGTAAAATCCAAAATGCGTAAGAAAGTACATATTATACACTGTGTCCTCTTAAGCTCGCACCATATGGGAAACTTTTTTACAGGGTGGGGCAGTCTTCTGACATCGAGGGGGTTACATCGTTGTGGTAGGAGATAAAACTTTAAAGTTTTGTGTGGGCTAATACAGCTACTGATGGCACATTTTGAAAATACTTTCGATTCTACAGGGTGTTCCGAAACCACGTAGCAGCACAAACTTACATTTTCTTAAATGAAACGTTCTATGTTTTGTTCAAGAATCGAAAAGATCTCACCGAGAGCGTTACAAAAATATAGCATTCTAATATATTATATGGGTGTTTTGAGAGGATATGGCCAATTATTGGCAAAAAACACCTCCTCTTTAACACTCTGGCTAAACAGTGAATCAAAATAAATCAACAGGTCTTTGTATTCAATTGTCATTCACATATCATTGGCTGTGCTCAGTATCAATTACTTTTTTTATCTGTGGCTTCTTTAATACAGGGTGAAACAAAACGCAAATCAAGCAATATTTCAAAATTTTCAAATGAATCACCCTATAAGTCTTTTTACAATTTGTTAGTACAATTAATAATATTTCAAACGATGTAGTACAGTCAGGGTATAAGTTGATGAAAAATCGTAAATATTTTATGATAATGGTCAAAAACAAATATTTTACGTACACATATTACTTAAA
The DNA here is from genome assembly GCA_910591675.1 of Galerucella calmariensis. Lineage (NCBI taxonomy): Eukaryota > Metazoa > Arthropoda > Insecta > Coleoptera > Chrysomelidae > Galerucella > Galerucella calmariensis. Next base: position 6,039 of record CAJUYG010001485.1, read on the forward strand.
TGGTAATAAATTTTTACATGCAACGTCTAAGGCATAAATTTAAATCGTAATTTTGGATCCATCTGAAATATCTTCCACTTTTACTCTTACCATTAGAGGAAGGAAATACTTAATCGGAATTATGTTGGAAGCAATATTTTTGTTCACTGTAAGGACCCATTTTGTGGCCTGCTCGATCTCCAGATCTCACACCGATGGATTTCTTTTTATGGGAATACATCAAGCAACTTGTGTATCAAACAGAACCTACTACCAGAAAATACATGGAAGAAAGGATTCGTAACGCATTTTCCACAATAACTGCAGCTATGTTAGAGTAAGATCCTCGTTTTTGAAAAGAATTGAGAAGTGTATGGTAGTAAATGGTCGCCATTTTGAACACTTAGCATAAACTATATTTTCTATAAAACGTCAAAGTTTATTTATGTGAATGTAAGTGTTTTTATAATGTTGGTTTCCATAATTTTTAGTTTTTTGAAAATAGAAAGAGTTGGAAAATGAATACAATCTTACATCTTACATAACTAAGATATACTTTTTGTGATGACTTAATTATTTCGTAAAGACTACAAACTGCTTTGATATTTATTAGTACTATAATGTCATTAGCCTACTCACAGTAAACAAAAATATTGCTTCCAACATAATTCCGATTAAGTCTTTCCTTCCCCTAATGGCAAGAGTAAAAGTGAAAGATATTTTAAATGGATCCAAAATTACGATTAAAATTAATGCCTTAGACGTTGCATGTAAAAATTTAATATCATTTAAGTAATTTGTGTACGTAAAATATTTGTTTTTGACCATTATCATAAAATATTTACGATTCTCCATCAACTTATACTCTGAATGTACTACATCGTTTGAAAGATTATTAAGTGTACTAACAAATTGTAAAAAGACTTATAGGGTGATTCATTTGAAAATTTTGAGATATTGCTTGATTTGCGTTTTGTTCCACCCTGTATTAAAAAAGCCACAGATGAAAAAAGTAATTTATACAAAGCACAGCTGATGATATGTGAATGACAATTGAATACAAAGACCTGTTGATTTATTTTGATCTACTGTTTAGCAGAGTGTTAAAGAGGAGGTCTTTTTTGCCAATAATTGGCCATATCTTTTTAAAACACACATATAATATATTAGAATGCTATATTTTTGTAACGCTCTTGGTGAGATCTTTTCGATTCTTGAGCAAAATATAGTACGTTTCATTTAAAAAAATGTAAGTTTGTGCTGCTACGTGGTTTCGGAACACCCTGTAGAACTGAAAGTATTTTCAAAATGTGCCCTCAGTAGCTGTATTAGCCCACACAAAACTTTAAAGTTTTATCTTTTACCGCAACGATGTAATTCCCCGATGTCAGAAGATTGCCTCACCCTATATAATCATTTTTGAGAAAAAAACTTATTCCCCATGAAATGCCCTGCATGTTCTAAAACTTAAAATGAAATCATCGGATATTAATTTTTTTCGGTATTATACGAGGTTTGCCAAAAAATATGAATTTCACTCAAGAGTGAAGTACCTTTAAATTTGACAATATCGAAAAATGTTATTGAAAAAAGTTGATCAGAACTGAAAACTACGATTAAATATGCAATTGTATCCATTTACATTCGAAAAAATAGGTTTTGTGCTTGTTTAATATTGTTCCTATTTGTTCAATAACGCTACTATATTTGCGTAGAATTCTAACGCGTTCTGACAGTTACTGTCAAATATTTGTAGCTATCAAACATTAATTAATTTGGCAACGCATCCTAGATTACACGTAACCACAGTAAAATTTGCATTGTTATTGTATCTAGGAATACATTAAAATAATACATTTCCCCAATATAAATGGATATAATCGTATATTTGAAAATAGTTTTCAATTCTGAACAACTTTTATTTATAACATTTTTCGAAATTGTCAAATTTGAAGGTTGAGAACATGCAGAACTTTTTATGAGGAAAGAGTTTTTCTCCTGAAATTAATAATGAAAAAGTTTCCCAAATAGTGCGAACTTAAGTGGACACAGAGTATACACAAACACTTAGGCCACATGTGACCAATTGTACATCCTCCCGAGGAGTTGTCGTCCCAGGTCATCGTCCATCCTTCCCTTCCCAGGAAGGTGGACAGGTCAACTGGAAGACATCTTCTTCATATCGGCAGCTTTACTGAAAGATTTATATATCAAGAATGGTTGAGAGCACAAAACAGTCTAACCCATAGAAGTGAAAGTTTATAGGATGACCTTGAATACAAAAATGAGGTTTCAAACCCATCCACCTGAAACGCTAGATGCAATTGAGTTGTCGTAACAGGCCTGGCAGCTGAGGCCTTTAGCACAAAGAGAAGAAAAGATTTTGAAATTCATCAAAGCTGTCATATAGTTTGTTGTCACCATTGTCTTTTATAGATTGTTTCCTTCACAGCACACCCTCTAGCAGTTTAACTCTCATCTACAATTTGTATCCAAGTTATAATATCGTGCCCGGCCGCTTGAGAGCGCATTAGTAGCGTGACGTTGCAGAATCGCCCAATCGGAGGAAGGAGGGAACGTCACGTGAACTGTCAATTATTGAAAGTTACAAAATGGTTATCACCCGTCAACTTTTCAGTCAATATTTTACCTTTTAAATAAAGGTTTATGGTAGCTATAAATCTTTAGAGTGGATTATGATAATCAATAATTTCAAGTTTCAAATTCTCCGTGGTGGAACTGTTTTTCCGAGATTTTTATATGTATGTATTTATTTATAATATATATTTTATGTATATATATATTTAATATAAAATGATGAACAACTTCGAAGTTTTCTTTCAAGTTTCCAAAAATATTATTGAGATTTCTAACGTAAATAATACATTATTTTTAGGATGTAACTATAAACTATATATTACGTAGAATTATACTTATAGATCTCACTGTATATTCATCTTATTTCATTTTTTGAATAATAGTTAACAACAATAGCCAGTTTGTCGAATTTAAGATAAAGACACTCCTGTATTTTGTTCATTTCTTGGTGTACATATTGGAATTTTATACAGTCATTTGAGTGTGAAAAAATATGTGCACTTTGAAATAATTCAGGGATATCCATCTTATATTTAATATTTAAATATCCCGCCCTTATGCCCGATTTCACCAACCGTCTCGTAAAGTTAGGTAATATCCAAGTCGAATTTAGGAATTTCTAAATGCGCGTGGTCCAACGTAAATTGCGTTTAGCAATTCCTAAATTTGGCTTGGATATTACCTAACTTTACGAGACGGTTGGTGAAATCGAGCATTAGTTATTTCATATTTCCCGCACTTTTAGTTATTCTTCTTCTTGCTCCTTTTTTGAGCTATATTCTGAGGGATAATTTACCCTTTTCTTGTATGTCACAGATTTCTTTAGTGCTCCATGTATAATATCGCAGCGCGCGGTTGGCGCGGCGGATGGTCTCAATACTAATATATTAGATCTGAGATTTAGTGAAGGAGTTAGCCTGCTAGAGGGTGTGCTGTGGTTTCCTTTCGCCATTTGCTGCTGTTATTTGTGTTTTAATTAGGTACTGTAAGTCTTATCAAGTGTGATAGTTCATAATATTTATAATGGTTGGTGTGAAGTGTTGCGTTCCTGGGTGTACAGACATTGCATCAAAACGACATAGGTTTCCCAAACATGACCCTTTGTTGTTGAATGAATGAGTTGCCTTTATTCGCAATCCAAAACTGAAGGAATTGAGCGCTGAACAGATTTATAAATCCCACAAAGTTTGCAACAGATATTTGGAACCACAATATATTGTTATTGGGACAAAAAGGGGCCTCACTCGCAAAGCTGTTCCTACAATTTTTTCAGGATTGATCAAAAAGTGATAGGAAATACGTAATATTATCACTTAGGCTTTACTAAGCGCCTGGTAAAATGTAAATTGTATTTAGGAATTCCTAAATTCGTTTTAGGTATTACCTGACTTCAGGAAATGGTTAGTGAAATCGGGCATTAATCATTCAAAAACAAACTTTCAATAAAAAATGCGTTATGAAATAGTTCTAAACCCATACACTGCGATCGCTGAAATTCTTCTTCCCCTTTTCCCGTTTTTCGGCATCAGCTGCCTTGCCTATTTCGACAACTCAATTGCAACTAGCGCTTCAGGTGGATGGGTTTGACACCTCATTTTTTCATTCTAGGTAATCCTGTTGGACTTTCACTTCTATAGGTTAGACTGTTTTGTGGTTGAGAGTTACTGAGAGAATATGCTCAGACCATGAGTATTTGTTTATAACAACACCGAGGTCACATTGCGTTGATGTAAAACGACACACATATCTATATTCCACGTTATTAACCAGTATAGCATGCGAAAATAAGGAAAGTTTATATATTTTTGGTGGAGCTTTGGAGCGTTTGACAAAAGTGTCTGACGCTCACAGATACTACTAAAGAAAACATATATAAGGATCAGCTATACTTTAAGTTGAATGACTATTATTTCCAGTCACTTTTCTCACCCGGTACCTACCCAGGTGTCACAAGGCGAGCTCCACAAGCACGCATTTATTCAAACCACATGAGACGCTACTGAGAACCTAAGGTTTCATCTATGTGAAAATAAATTATGTCAGATCGCTCTGGGATCTTGAAGTATTGAAGCGAATAAATTATTCTCATGAGTAACAGTATAACCAGAGAGTTCAATCAAATTGAAATATAAAATCATCCTACAGTTATTTTTTAATTTCAAATTCCAAGTAAATATGATGAATCCAGTTACGTGTTACTGGAGCTAAACTCGAATATATTTGCTAGATAATTGTTAATTTAAAGCGGAAGTCATACTCTCTTTGTTATTACATACCTAGAAAACTGATACTAAATTAAATTACTTTGGAAGTTTTCATAAAACATCCACATTTCAAAAGAACGAAATAAAATTCTAATACTCCCGTCAAGCGTTCTGATGGAATAACGCATAATATTTCAAAGTAGTGCCTTTTAAAATACAAATTAAAAAGTTTTCTGTGCATATTAATTCTTGTTTCCGTGCACTCGGTGGAATACAAAAACAATTTAAATATATTTTATGAATAATTCTGGAATATACCTAGCTGAGGATGTCTATTAGGGTGTACGTTTTCAAGAAATTGATTATGTTCCCAGCAGCGCCCCTCCAAATTTTCATTTATCATCCAAAAATATGGGACAATAAACTTCAACAACAACTGTTTTTAACCATGTGGAAGCGAGAATAGTTGGATACAGGCTGGAATGCAATGGGGACTGTCACAAAGGAACCCACAACCACAGTCATTCCATAATCACATATGTTATTAGAAAGTCTCTTATTGAAATGAGAAGCGATAACATGCTGACAACAATTAATGACAACCAAACAGCTGAACTGGTTGGGTTAAAAGCATGCAATCAGGAAGGGACGTTGATATGGTACACAGATTTATCTGAAACTGACATAGGAACATTAGCTGAGGTCCAGGTTGCTAGACCCAGGTGCAATGTCCCGGTCCCGGGGCCCATGCTATTGTAGGCATTAAAACAACAGACACCCTTGCGAAGCTAACGTCTGAAACTTCACTAGCTACTCCTGAAGCAGTATTTGGGATATCGAAAACTACTGCACGCTGCTGTACATCTTTGTGATGTAAACAGCAATCCTGTTGAAAAAAACCTTCGGAGTCACTAACTAACAAAGTATTGAACCTTAGCAGGGGCTAGATGAGGAAATTGACGGGTTCACTCACCGGTCACTGTACCCTAGGGAAGCACATGCATATATAGGGAGCCTTATAAGGGCTACTGGTCTCTTCAAATGAACGATAAAACCAACTAAGAGAACAAAAAGCCTTCGGGCTTTGGTGCCAAACTAATCAACCAACCAATGGAGAAAGGAAGTGGTGAATATAATAATAAATTTCACTCGCAGAAATACAATAAAACTCCACTCAGTGATATAGAAAGGCGCCTTAGAGAGCTGACCTTATTTTTTCATTGTGATCCCTTAAAATAAAATATAATACATTTCTCAACGTCTAATGGCAGTGAAAACCGTTCAGTCGTCGTCTACCAAATTGAATCGATAAAACTGTTATTGAAAGTGATAAATATTATTTATTAAGTGTAAAAGATCAGAGGCTAACCTAGACTTTTCACTACCTTGTATGTTAATTCGTTAGAGCTCGTAAAACTTTTATGGGTTGAACTTGAATCATCATTATTGATGGTTCCTTATGGAAGTTTCAGTAGTAAGTTCAGGTACATATTTTTGAATAGCACAATTGCCAGGACAACCAAAAACAATGGATGCTGCGTTCGTATAAAAATGACTTTAAGAAAATCATTGGAACTAAGGTGAACGAAAACTATGTTTATCTAATTCCGCTATCAAATGTGACACTTGTCACTCCTTGACGTTGGGTAACGTCACATTTTTCATAACCTTCATATATCAGTTATGAAAAGTAGTTATGTAAAAACTTAATGTAACTGTTTAAGTTTCAACATAAAGATACTACATGAGTTTCAAAGAATAATTCAAGGTAGGTACTGTCAAAACTGACAGTTATCTCATTATTTAAACTGACAATTCCCTCTAAATTTTTATTCAATAGTATTTTAAGTTTTATAAACATTGAAAAAAACATTATTAAGGACACAGTTATTTGAAGTAAGTCAATTTTCTGTAAGAGAGAGAGAGTAAAGTCAATTGAGAAGTTTGAGGAAGAACGACAAAGTTTGTGTATTGAGAAAAAATCAAGAAAATGAAACTTGGGGGGAAACAAAAAAAAGTGCATTGACAAAGGCTGCAACGTTGTCAGAAATGGAGGAAGACACAATATCCATTTACGCGTTAGGTTACGCTACGTTATGTTACGTTGCTTCGTTATGTGCCTTGCTTGCGTGCTTGTGCTCTCTCCTTAGTCTCTCTCTCGTTTATGAAGCAGCGATTCATATGTTCCGGCCGGGATTCGAACCCGGTCCTCCCGCGTTGAAGGCGAGCATTCTACCACTGAACCACCGACGCTATATTAAAATTCTATGCAAAGCTGGTATTCGCAGTGCTGGTGATCTACTTGAATTTGTTCGGATACATTTTTACTATTATTTCCATAATTTTTTTGCGCGATTGATCTTTTTTGTTTATTTACAGCATCGGTTGTCAAAATGACATGAGGATTAAGGGGTCTAGCACATTTACTTTTCGAAATACAGGGTGTTGAAATTTTGAAAACTTGAATGTCTTAATTAGATAACTTTAAAATGGATGGATAAATTGATTTGACATTTGGCAGGTTGTTTTTAAATGTAAAAGGGGATATCTTGAAAGAAATAGTAGTTTGTGCAACTAGTGTGGATTTGATGGCCATATCGCACGAGGGCAAAGATTGAGCAAGACGCTTTAGGCGGAGTGCTCAATCGTTCAAGTGAGAAATGGGCAATCCACACGAGTCGAACAGCATATTTTTTCTACGACACACCTAGGAAAAAATCTAGAAAATAAAAATTTCTATAAACTGTAATATAACTTTAATAGGAAAATTTAACAATTCAATTTTATGTTTTCACTAATTTTTTTGTGGTAAACGTACAGTTCTTGAATGTCTAATTATATAATGCTACGGTTTCCCTTTTTAAAGCTACGATGCTGTTATAAGTAGATGTTGCCAGTCGGACTCCCTCATGAAGGGTACCGTACCATTATCTGTAATAATGAATATTCTGCTAAATATTTCAACGTCTACCTGTAGTCGTTATTGATACCAAGCAGAATAATTATTTAAAAATGAAATAAACAATAAAAAAAACTTCCTCACGGGGAATCGAACCCGGTCTACCGCGTGAGAGTCTGGTATGCTTACTACTTGACCACCAAAGAATATGCAAATCGTTTATCTATAACGTCAAAAGTATTACATAATTTTTGCTTAAAAGGAACTAAAGTTCCTACCGTGTGTACATATAATTTTGCTTTTTTCGCATTTATTGCACTTGAAAATTGCTTTCACACCAATATCTAATGAGTATTTCTCTATCTGTAATTTTATTATTTCGTTTTAATTGATTACTATCAAGTTAATCACCCATAATTTCCATATTTTTCCAGTATAAATTCTTTCAACTTCATTGTACATTTTTAATGCTTCTACATAACTGATTCTGTCACTTATTCGTTTGTTATATTTTGGAAGTTGTATTGGCTTCTTTCTTGTTACGCTTTTGGACATAATATGTGTAGTTAGTATTATTATAATTATTGATATTGTGAGCAAAAATAAAGTTTCGAAAAAACATGTGATCAAGTTCCAAACCAACGACCGCTTCTAAGGAGGAACAACTTTCCGGGATATACAGGTGTCTCAAAATTGACGCCCGTCCTTCCAGAATATGAATCGGGGGGCTAAAACGAATTAAAACGTAAGAATAAAAAAATTGCGTTATGTCCATGGTTACAGAGTTATTGACAAAAACAAAGATCTAACATTCAATGTTTAAACTTTATTAAAAACGAATATTTGTTATAGTGTAACTAATGTTAATGTGATGACCTTGAATTGTATTACAAATTTTAGGCAGGTTAATTTTAATCCATTATATTAATTTGACTTATATTTGAAAAGCATTATTTCACAATATTCGAATTTATGAAATAGTTTCATGAATGCCATTAGGCGGCTTTTTCCTTCGAATGGATTAAAAATATGGGTCATCACATTAACAATAGGTAGTTAAACTATACAAAACAAGAGATTGGTGGTGGTGTTCAAACAAATCGCCTCATACTTCAATGCAAATATTTGCACGATTTATAATTGAATCACGAACCCTCTCCTCTGTAGCATGTTTTCGTCTATACATGTCACAGCAGCTACTACATCTTCCGCACTCTCAACAGATTCAAAATAAATTTTTTCATTCAAGAATCCCCAGAAGAAAAAATCTGATGGATTTAGATCTGGAGATCTAGGAGGCCATAGTACGGGTCCACCTCTTCCAATCCAACAGCCGGGGAATGTTTGATTTAGTAATCTTCTCACTTGTCTACCATAATGTGCAGGAGCACCATCATGTTGGAACCAACAATTCAATCTAGTTGCTAATGGAACTTGATCGAGAAATGGCAGTGGTAAATGGGCGTTCAAAAAATGAAAATACGATGCTGAATTAAGTCGGTTAGGTAACTATATATGGGCCGATTACATTATTATTTAATAATCCAGCCCAAATGTTTACTGACCATCGTCTTTGGTGACATCTTTTACGTATTGAATAAGGGCTTTCATCTCTCCACTCGTGCAAATTATAAGTATTTATAATCCCTGTGTGGGTAAATGTACATCAGTAAACATAATATTTTCTATAAAATGTGGATCATTGTTCACGTTATCCAATAACCATCTACAAAAATTAATCCGAAGCTCCCTATCTCCTTCATGTAAAACTTGAACTTTTTGAGGCCTAAATGGATATAAGCCATTCCTTCTTAAAAATCTATGAATGGTATCTTTTTAGAAATGCGTTTGTCTCGATGTAACTCGAAGACTTGTATTTGGTTCCGCTTCAACAAAATCAAGAATTTGCTCTTCTTGGACGACGTTGAGCGTAGAATGGCGTCCTCCCTTATTTAATCTGGGATTTAAATTACCTGTTTCCAGTAATCTTTGTTCAGCCCGTCGTATAGTTTTTGCATCAGGGTGCCGTCGGTTTGGAAATTTTACGATATATGCTCTAGATGCAGCACTGGCATTATCATTATGCGCACCTAATACTTTGAACACATCAACATATTCTCGATTGAAATAATAACGTTCCATTTTTAAAACAATTAACTGTATGAAATTATACTTATACTTATTATGACAAAAGTTGACAGAACTAATAATTAACATTTAACATTACCATAGCAACCTATGCTACTCATTTGTTTTTAGCTGACTTCGTTTTTAATAAAGTGTAAACATTGAATGTTAGATCTTTGTTTTTTGTCAATAACTCTGTAACCATGGACATAACGCCATTTTTTATTTTTACGTTTTAATTCGTTTTAGCCCCCGATTCATATTCTGAAAAGACATGCGTCAATTTTGAGACACCCTGTATATGCCCCGACATTGAATTGGGCTTCAAAAAGTGACGTGATTGTACGATTCAGAATATTTGATCCACCGCTTATTCGGTTTGTGATCAAAAAGAGTCACATCAGTTGGAGACCGATTTCATGAAGACCGATTCCAGCTTAAGTATTTTATTAAAAAAGAGACCCACTAACACACACACACACACACACACAAATTCGTTAAAGCAGCCCCAAAGTTTCCATAGAACACACCCTATATCATTATTCATTATAAAAAACAATATTTATTCTGTAAAATTGTGAGTTTCAATCGGTCGTATTTAGGGTTGTCCTTCTGGAGACCAAATAGGATGCTGACGAGTGTGCTTCATTTGTACGTCACAGACAAAATGATTAACATTTTGGGAATCCTTAAAAAAACAACGAAAAATATGTTTGCATTGGTGTACTCTTCCAGGCCTGTCAGCCTGCATGTTATGGAAGCTAATATAATTTTTATGTATTTGGGAACGACAAACAAGCGAGTCAACTCCAAAAAAAATTTGATAAAAATGGGATGGCGGGCTTTTAGTTTTATGAAAAAAGGCATATTGAAGGAAAAATGTACGTGACGGGTATACCATGTTTTTTTGTGGCAGTTGAAAATGATTGTGCTATAAAGAATTCCAATGCGAAAGAATAAATTTGAGAGGATACATTTTTTATACCTCAGATATATCATGACATCACTTATTTTCATGAATTGGAAGGAAACAATTTCCATTGCCTCGAAAGTCATATATTTTGTTTGTACTTAAGTTTTTTTTTTGTTTCAGGTAAGGATGGAAAGTTTGCAGACTGCACAATAATTGGGGTGAGAATTCATATATATTTATATATGCATTATGTTGTGATATTAACTGACTGACTATTGGGTCTTCTTTTCTCTCCTCAATTTCTGAAGACTAGTAGCACCTTTTTTTTGCATGCGTCAATTGAGGTAAGTATCCCTCTACTATCCAGTTGTTGTATCCCAGGATTCTGGATTGCCATGCGAATCTAGGCTTTTCCTTCTATTTCAAGGAAACTACATTTTTTCTGCCCCACTATTTTGAACTATTATAAGATGTCAATCCAAAGGACCGTGTCCCGTTAGGACTCCTGTTAAAACTCTCACTGTTTTCCTCTGACTTATAAACAATCTGGCGTTCCGCTGGTTGTATGAAACCCCAGTATAAAGACACGCTAAATTATTCCTCAAAAGCCATTCGGCCAAACTGTCATAGGACGTACTATATCAAAGTCGAGGAACGACGAGGATGATGGTGGGAATGGCATTGTAGGCTGAGCAAACATATATGCACACAATTGGTCTAGCAGATGACAGCCTATGTAGGTTCTGCCAGGAAGAAGACGAAACCGCGGAGCACATACTCTGTGAGTGTGAAGGCCTAGCAGGGGCGCGGTTTCACATACTCGGAGGAGAAAGACCGAGGGCAGAAAGCTAAGCAAGGAATGCGGTATCCAGGCTAATAAGTCTCATAAAAAGAATAAAGCTAGATACCAAACTTTGTATGGGGAGGACCACAATAGATCTGCAAAGGTCGCAGTGGGATAGAACAAAGACCCAATCCAATTTTAATCTAATCCTATTTGATCTAATACCGCAAAAGGACTCCGGTCCCCGAAGGGTGTCTCACCTTCCCTCTGCTATTTTATCCATCTCTATTCCAATATGTCCTGGAATCCATGGTAAGCTGCTGAAGCTGATCTCGCCTAGTCTATTCAGTTTGTCCAGTCAAAATAGAATGGGCTATTTTGGAAAACAACTCAAAACATGAAATAGTTAATTGGATGGGAATGAATGATCTCCATATCTAGAAAATGTCGAATTATTTGAAATAGTTGATAGCGTGACCCTAGCTTTTTTGTTTCCATATCTCATCCACTGAACAATTATCATAGAATCAGCAAATTGACCAGTTCTTTATTGCCAATGATACCCCATCCTGTTAAAAGTATATGTTTATATCTGGAAATATTCTATTTTCAGTAGTAATAACCCAAGGGCATTGATAATTGTTCGAAAAAATTTTATGACAGATGTCGAAAGCTTGTTGCTTGGAAACAGACCGACGCCGTAGGCGGAGGTCTGTTGCCTATAAGCAACAAGCTTGAGAAAGTTGTCATAAAATTTTTGAGCATTTATCAATGTCCGAGGGTTATTTGGATAGAAAATTTTTTGTTTCAGTATTACAACCAAATCGTGACATTTCGAAATATTAAATATTCGAAACTTCAAAATCGAAATAAATCAATATGTATCCATAGCAACGTGTGAAAATTGCCCATGGTCTGTTTTCAGTGTAATGTTGACATGATTGGCTGAGATTGTTCATATCATATAAAATGAGGAAATTTGATTGGTTTTTGGAATTGTCAAAAAATTTTCAGTATAAGCAAACTCACAACCCAAAATATACATTCACGACAATGTTACAACTTGTATCTTTTTGAAACATACATGACAGCTAGTGTTACAAGAAATACTAGCAAAACAACGAATGATATTCTTTCGGGTCATGAAGACATCATCGAAGCTAGTACTCATTCTCCAAAAACATAAACTATGCCGTATGCGCATAGGGCAACACTATGAGATGTTTGATTGTTAGAACCAACCAAAGAAGTTTTTACCTATAATTAACTGAATCCAGTTTTGAGATCGGAGAAATTGGAATGACTGGCTGTAAAACTTATCATGTCTTCCTTTTGTGTTGATTATGAAATTTTCAATGAATATAATAATACAATCTAGTTCACAGTAAATCTTTAATTCTTTTGTCCAATGCCTTTTCACCACATTAAATTCACTGCATAAATCTATCTCCTACACTTCGTCAACATGCATTTTGCAAAACGGAAATAAATGATTAATCAAGCAATTAATATTTGAGGAAATTGTGGTGAAGAGGGGAACTGTTGGTGAATGAACTACTGGTTGATATAATTAAGTTTAGAGTTGGGCGCGTGTGTGTTCCGCTATCAAATATTATTACATCATTTATTTAATTGGTTTGATTATTATGTACGTTACGATTTGTACAATGGAAGCTATGAATTTATGATTCAACTAGCATCGTATAGTACCAATAAAGTATTATGAATGATCGAATATTGGCATCATATCGATTCAAGCCCAAAAAATTATTCCAATAATGGGTTAATAATTGAACTCCTTTCACTTGCCAGCTCACTGATATTTATCATCACTTAAAATCCAAACTGCCACAAATCAACCTTATTAGGGAAAGTGACAGAAGCATTCAAAATATCCTCCGTGAAACTCTCTTCATATCTCCCAATACTTAATAATAGCCTTCACAAAATAAACCATCCCATCATCCCATCATTGTTCAGCTTATAACTCATTTCACTATTTGATAAATGAATCCATAATAATCCTGAGAAACTCATTGTTGATTATTTCGATATTGACATATCGTCAGAATGACGGGATACAGCTGGAAGCACTGCAGCATGTTGTCTTATTGTGCTGCCACACTCACTCCCTCATCCATTTATGCCAGTAACTTCGACAAGACGATATAGGTCAACTGAATGCGTGCCATACTCTTCAGGCGGCATATTATTGGCCTCTCCGAAGATTTTCTGACTCCTAGCGTCCAATGCCTAGCAAACAGACAAAAGATGATGTTGGTTACGGTCTTGGTCTCCATGACACAAAGTCTGCAACTAAGATTGTATGCAGGTGATCTTTGTCCAAGGCATAGCTCGTTAGATAACCTGTAATAATTCTTAGCTCATTCCTACTGATATTCAGCAGTTCTTCAGCCTGTTCAACACATATGCAGCCTATGAAGGTCTTACTGAGCACCTGCTTTGGAATCCTCCTCCTCTGTAGTCTATGTTGGATTTGTATACATTTTTGTATCTGTTCTCAGACCACCTTCTCTGGGGCTCCAAGTACAGGTTTCATGAATTTCAACCTATATCATGTCTTTGCTGAGTCCCTTCTTGCGAGTTCCAGTTTATATCGCGGTACCCACACCAATTTTACTTCAATGTGGTCTGCCAGTTCATTTAGTTTGGTCCGGCATACTCCTACCAATCTGGATGTTATTATATTCTGGAATAGCATTAATCTTTGCCTGAAAGACAGAGGTATGTTTTCCTAATGAGAAGGAATATTTTTTATGTCTTATTTCACTACACACCCCTGCTCCTATCCCTTTCCCAGTATTTGACCTGTTTGTATACCAGATCTCTCCTCGGGAAACTTGGTGTTGCCAATCCTTTTTGTATCTAGGTGTCACAGCTAATACTTACCGTAAAAAAGCCAGTTATAGTGGCAAATTGATATCAGTGAAATAAAATTTAGCTGCTCGGTCAATGAGAAAAAAGTCCTACAACTGAAGCAGCGAACACTTTCCTAATTATGGGAAAAAAATTATTCACATAGGTACATACAAGTCTGTGAATAATTTCAAGTTCTTTCTTGAGACTATTATAGTTAATAATGTTTCTCAATGCTGTAGTATAATCCGATCTTAAGATATGGCTGAAGGCCGTTCTTCTTTACCCACCCGGTACATCTTAAGAAATTTGTTAAAATTACACAAAGGTAAGTCTTCGAGTGAAATAAAATGGTATTTCAAGAAATATGAGTCACTCCTGTACCTATATAATTGGTACAAAATTTACATTCATATTTATTGTTTGAATGATAAGCTAGTGGTCACCTAAGTCTTCATATTATATAAATTAATGTATATTTTTGGATGCTATTAATAATGATTAGGAAGTAACCCGCGATTGTTCAAACATCCCATTATCTGGTAACTGTTTGAATTGATGGGTGTGGATATGGAGAGTGAATAAGGAGCACACCCCGCAATCACAACTTGCGTGACCACGATGAATTGCGTAAGATAACACATTACAGAGGACTATAAATAGAAATATTGATATTTAATCTTAATGATATGATAAACATCGAAAATGTGTTTAGTCAAAAAACAGATTTTTAGCCAAACCCAAATGCTAGCAATAGAAAATTCATAAATTTCATGGCAGACTACGGATTATTTTTGGAACAAAATACGGCGAACCAAATGTGCCTTGAAATCTATACCATGTGTTTTTTCAATATTTTCAAACTAGCTTCCAAAGAACATCACGACCCAACAGTTTACTGAGGTAATGGGAACATTTGTATAGTGAACTCAACAAGCCACTTGAATAATTGTTGATGTTGGCAACCGTTTAATTACCAAAATGTTATGTTACTGGTTTATATTACTAGTTAGTTCTATTATATTGTGATAAAAGCGATCTTAGAACATAATTAGAAGACCTCTATATAACAGTTTTTTAACTGGTTTATACACCTTTCTATGATGACCATTAAGCAATATAGAAGCATATTCTTTACACTTTTAATTAAGTACAGGGTTATTCATTATAAGTTACCCACCCTATATCATCGTTATTATTACTTTTAGAAAAAAAAGTCTACGATAAAAGTTGTTTGGTTACAGCTGAGTTTTCTTAATATTTTATCAAAAGTTCAGTAGCGTGCATATTTAAGGGGATACAAAAAGTAATAGTTTTTTTTAAATGGTACACCCTGTATATTTTCACATTTTTGGAATGGAACTTTTTTTTTGATTTCGAAAATATATAATATATTACCCCTACCTCGTACCGTTTTTGAGTTATGAAATGTTGAAAATCTGAGTTTTAGTAATTACTGTAAATATGAAAAAGATAATTTATCAAAGTAAGCTATGAAAATGACAACTATAATTACTTTATATGAAAAATGTCAATTATTAAACATATCATTTGTCATTTTCATAGCTTATATTGATAAATTATCTTTTTCATATTTACAGTAATTACTAAAACTAAGATTTACAACATTCCATAACTCAAAAACGGTACAAGGTAGGGGTGACATATTATATATTTTCAAGATCAGAAAACAAAGACTATTCCAAAAATGTGAAAATATACAGGGTACACCATTTAAAAAAAACTATTACTTTTTGTATCCCCTTAAATATGCACGCTACTGAACTTTTGATAAAATATTAAGAAAATTCAGCTGTAACCAAACAACTTTATACTTTTTTTTCTAAAAGTGATAATAACGATAATAAGGGGTGGGTAATTTATAATGAATAACCCTGTACATACTTTATAGTATACTTTGTAAACGTTTACCTATATAATCGATTTATATAATAGTTTGGTGATTTAAGCAAAATAGCGTTGATAAACTCCACGGGATCAGATGTCGTTTTCTGACAATTATTTAGAAAGGGACAAGTGATACTTTTATAAAATATTGTAGCTCAATAGCGGTGCTATATAACAAGTTTAACCTAAGCTTGAAAATTTCTGTAAGTGCTATTCAATTAGTATATCGCCATCATGAGTGAGATTCCAAAAAATGGAAAAATATTAAGAAAAGTGGTAACTTTAAACGCAAGGTAAAAGGTAAAATTGCTAAGATGAGGGCAAAAATTCAAATGATGTCTAAGTTTGGGTTAAACTATCAGTTCAGAACGAAATTAAGATCGTGGGCAGTAAGTACGGCATAAGTAGAAGCATACTGCTCTGAAAGAACTCTTAAATATTGTTAACAACCGATTGTCAAGTGCAGCGTTACCGAAGGATCCAAGAACTTTTTCACAAACACCACCTAACATAAGTGTAAAAAAATTGATTTGGGGGAATATTGGCATAACTGGATTGAAAATCCAATAAAAGCGGTTTTAGTCAAAGATATACCACCCATATGGTGTGCCGTTTTGGTATTTAATAACATCGTTTTAAAAACAAAAACAAAAATATCTCTTCTTTTAAAAATGTTTATTCCCTAATTATTCTGTTAATGAATTAAAATTATGTTTTTCATAATTGAAATACGTGTATTATTATTATTAGAATCATAATTGGAATTCAAGAATTAAAATTATGAAAAACATTATACAAATTCAAGAATAAAAATGATTGAATGATACAAAACGGATTTGTATTATGTTTTTCATAATTTTTTTTCTTCAATTTCCATTATGTTTTCAATAATTTTAATTGTTGAATTTCCATTATGTTTTTCATAATAATAATACACGAATTTCCATTATAAAAAACATAATAGTTATTACCGATTTAAAATTATTAAAGACATAATAGAAATTCAAAAATTAAAATTATTGAAAACATAATAGAAATTCAATTTACATTATGTATTGAGGTTGCCTATTCTGCAGTAATGCATTTACTATACGATTTCAGGTACTTGCATTAGGCAACCTCAATACATAATGGAAATTGAATTTCTATTATGCTTTTCATAATTTTAATTCATGAATTCTTATTATGTATTTCATAATTTTAAATCGGCAATTTATATTATGTTTTTCATAATAGAAATTCCCGTATTATTATTATGAAAAACATAATTTTAATTCTTCAACAGAATAATTACGAAATAAAAATGTTCGAAAGAAGAGATATATATTTTTTTCCTCTTTTAAAACGAAATTATTAAATACCAAAACGGCACGCCATACACCTACAATTTCAAAAATTGTAGTTTTAACCACTATAATGGAACGATTATATCCCCTTTTAGCGAAATAAGAGAGTAGACTTGGTCAGGACTAACTCCAATATCCCACTGCTCTTGACGGAGGAGAAACCAAGTGGCGGCTCGTGCCGGTTAGAAAAAACAGTGTTGACAAACGTTAAGTTAATTCCCCAGATAGATACATATAATAACTTTGAAAATAATAAATAAAATGTCACCAGCGCAAGAGATAAATTATAGACTACAGAAAATTTTAATTAGGGACCTACAGTTATTAACGAAAAGTATTTTGCTATTATAGACATTGTATTAATACTAAATGTATAACTATGTGAGACTTGATAATAACCGGCAAGTAAATCGGCAACACCGATTATTTGTAAAGAGGCGTTAACTTAAATTAGATACATTTATCAAACTATCTATATTAAGGAGTTAATAAAGTAATATAAGCTCTTGAATTCCTTTCATAAAACTATTGAACTAGCCGTTTGCATTTTCTCATACCCATTACCGCCATATTGCAATCTAATTGCGAGAATTCAATTTTGATTGAAAATGAATAATTCTGAACAATTTTATAACAATTATGTACCAAAATAAGCTGCTCTACTCACAGAAATTAGTTTTGTCGGGAAAACTGTAATTATCGCTTTTAAAAAAACTTTGTCAAATAAATTAATGCTTCGGAAAAATTGTTAATTTTGATAAAATAACGGGCGCGTTGTGTTTTTTCGAGGTACCGTAATCTATTTTCACAGTAAAATTTGCTTCGCATGCCAGTTTTCAGGTACTCCTGTGTCCCTTTTCACTATATCGCCGAAGTTAAGATAATGTAGTAGTGTGCGATAGACGCCATACCTACTTAAATTGGCAAAGCAGATTGACAGTTGCATTAGTTTTAAATACATAATTGATGTTTCTTCTATTCAGCAATATTGAAGTTATATAAGTATTATGGTTTCTCCTGAAAATCTTGTTTCTGATGATGTAGTTGTTAACGTCATATAAACGGTATATTAACTCCTAAATTACCTTTATGTGGTCCTTAAACTTTATAAGAGTGTCCATAACTACTGCGGTTTGGAGGTCAGGATATATAAACGTCGTATAAAGGGTATTTTAAACCTTTATAACAATATCATAGAAGTACTTTAGAACAGTTATAATGCAGTTGCTCGTAAAACCCTTATGAAATGGTTGCCTAACGTGGGCCTATTTAGAGTTATAACAGCTGAATAAGCTCTGTATATATGCTTATTTCACATTTTAAGGCACCATTTACCTCCCAAACATGATTTTATAAAGGTGTTTATAACTTTTATATATCAATTTTTGTTACTTGGGTAAGGAGGGTGTTCTAGTGATTCAAACCCTAAATTACGAATTTTTTGCATGGCAACATGAGATTTGTGTGCAGGGGCGTTGTCCTGCAAAAAAAAACACCTTTGGATAGCTTTCCGCGTCTTTTCCCTTTAATTTTTTCCCGTAGAGTGGTCAGTAATGGCGAATAGTAATCTCCGGTTATTGTTCTACCGTCATCCAAAAAATCAATCATGATTACTCCATGGCAATCCCAATAAACTGAAGCAAGAACTATTCCAGCAGATTTTTGGACACGAAACTTCTTAGGTCTTGGAGAGGACGAAGGATATTAATCACCAAGGATATCAAGCATATCGTCGTAAATCTGCGGATAGTCAAGCAGCCATTAAGGCACTGAGCTCTTGTGTAATCAGTTCCAAAATGGTATGGGAATGCCTAGACAAACTCAATGAACTAGGCGAGAACAACATAGTCACCTTACTATGGATTCCAGGACACACTGGAATAGAAGGAAATGAAATAGCAGATGAACTAGCAAAGAGGGGGACTGAAATACCTTTCTGGGGGCCCGAACCCTTTTGCGGAATCAGCTCCAATGTAATATTGGAATAAATTAGTAAAGCCGAGAAAAAGAGAAGATCTGACCATTGGAAAGATCTAGTAGGGCTTATACAATCAAAGACTCTTCTGGGTGACTACAACCCGTTGAGATCAAAAGAATGCATAAGTCAAAGTAAAACTGCGCTAAGAGTTTTGACAGGGATCCTAACGGGACATTGTCGCCTGAATGGGCACCTGAAAAAGCTCAAAATAGTGGAGGAAGAAGAATGCAGATTTTGTGGAATGGAAGAAGAAACCTCCATCCACATACTTTCCAACTGCACAGTACTCCAGAATCCTAGAGCACAGCACCTGGGAGATTACTGGATAGAAGAGGAACATTTGCCTAAATTGAAGCCTGCAGACATCCTAAAATTCCTCAGGGAAATAGGACTAAAGGAACTACTAGTTTCTGAGACTCTCCTCAGAAACTGAGTAGAAGTAAGGGGGCACAATAGACCTTTTAGGTCTCAGTGAATGTCACCCCAAAAATCACACATACATACAAATCTGCTTACCTCTTAACCCTTTTAAATACAGGTACCTACTTGATGATAGATCGATACCCCAATTTTTCGATTTTCACAATTTCGGTGGACATATTTTTTCTTTTAATTTATTGCGTAGCTCTGGTTCACTTTTTTGACGTCCAACTTCACACTTCTGATAAGTTATTGTTCGTTGCTATGGTAACGCAATATTTTGTTTATGCATGGAGCTGGTCTAGGCTAACTAGATATCAATACATCCTCGTAACTTTTTTAACGAGACTTTTTAGACTTTTTAGTGACTGATAAAAAAATTTCACGTTAACTTCAAGAAAGGCAATCAAACAGCAACAAAAAAGATCAAATCCAAATTAAATATTTTACTTGGCCCCCTCCGACTTGATTAAAATACTATTATTGATTATTTCTAAATAATTGAATATTAAATCCTTTTCCCTCTGTGAGTTTGAAGCTAATGCGAACCACCCACTGATTTGATGCTTGTTGAACTTTTCATGAATTCAATAATAAGCCCTACATAAAAAACATCAAAGACTTTGAATACGCACCCGGAAAAAATAATAAAATACACCCCAAATTTAGGTATTCTGGCCGAAGCAGTTGTACTTGAAAACAATAACATTCGGTCAAATTTTGGTCGAGCAAAAAAAACTATAGGTTATGAATTTGTGAAGATTCATTTGTTCCAATCATTTTGGATTCTTGTTTATTCATCTTCATTAGTATTTTAATTGAAAGTAAGTAACTACTTTTCTAACTTCAGTTTCATTGACTCAGCATCTGACCTTGAGGATTTAGTTATTGGAGTTCATATTATATAGTACAATAAAGGTGTAAGGTTTTTCAAAATACAGGCGATTTTTCAACCAAATTTCTTGAATTTCTCGTTGCTGTTGTTATATTTGATACAATTGACGGCTTTGATAATTTGCATTGTCCATCACTATTGAACTTTTTCACGGTATATTCAGCGATAAATAATTTCCAAACCAATCTTCAAAGAGCTTCGCTGTTGTATGTTAATGATAATCTAAGCTTGACAGGTCAGACAAAGGATAAAAAACAATAAAAGCTCTTTTTATATCCGAACAACAGATTAAAATATGTACAGATAAGGTGGTCAACCATTGATCAGGAAAAAAACTTCATGTTTGAAAAGTAGAAATTCTGAAATATATCTTCCGAAGCACACATGAATTATAAAATTATTAAGTAAATTGGATAATAAGTCTTAAGTATTCTTCATTCTTTTTTCAATTTCTTGGGAAATTAAACCACAATATTTTTAAATTCTTTATTTCAACGTTTCGGTAGCGTTCCAGCTACCGTTGTCAAGAAAAAATTGGTAGAAATTAATTTTTATCCCTAGCTGAACAATCTTCAAAAAACTGCATATATCAAATATCATGTGAATGCGACAAATTTTATTCAGGTGAAACATCTAGACCATTGAAAGTACGAATAAACGAACACAAAAAATATATCAAAGATAGGGAATTCTTTAAGTCAGCTATTTGCAAATATCCTTGGGAAGAGGGTCATCAAATTCAATGGGATTCATCAAAAATAATATTAAAAGAACCCAATGATAAAAGACGGAAAATCAAAGAAAGTACTTTAACACAACTAAATGCAGATAAATGTGTAGTAGCTAGTATTTCAGCCAAATGTAGTCAAATTTGGTTACCAATGTTAGAAAGAGAAATTTCCAATAATCAATTACCTGTGTTATCAGGATAGCATCATAAGTTTTTATCCAGGTTTTCTTATGATTTATAATTTGAATAGTTGTTAATCGATACACATTTCAATACACAAAATCACGAAACTGAGTATACATATTTCAAAAACTTAAATATTCATACACAAAAAAACTATCAAGAAACGCGTTTTAAACAACATTTCCAATATAAGCGGAAAAAAACGCGCTATCCCAATAAAAACCGTTCCTGGAACGTGCACTTCACTGGATTCCATTTCTAGTAGACTATCATATCGTTGGAATGTCATAAAATGAAATATTTCATTTCACATTTTGCCAGAGATATGATCTACTATGAATGGACCTTAATAAAAATTTAATAACAAAATTTTGCAGTCTTAAACTTCAAAATATTTTTGATTGTCCAGTTGTCAAATTTTTTCTGTTGTGTCAGTTAGGGATAAAAATTAATTTCTACTCATTTTTTCTTGACAACGGTAGCTGGAACGCTACCGAAACGTTGAAATAAAGAATTTAAAAATATTGTGGTTTAATTTCCCAAGAAATTAAAAAAAGAATGAATAATATACCACAAGGAACATACAGAAGATATTAAGTATTCTTTTCCAGCAAAATATTTAACTTATAAAATAAGCATCTTTTCGAAGAAACTGCATGCTGGAAGCGTTGGTCTTAAGGAGCGTTGAGATTGCTCGGAATTGTTTCGCGCATGATTTTTCAAACCATTTCCAAAGGTGGCTCGAATTGATTGTCAGTACATTAATTAATGTTATTGATACGAAATAATTTGATTTTCACATTGTTATTTCCCTTTGAGTATAAATTCGTTAAGCTCCCAAAGCGACGTCTCTGATATCTGTTTGAAACATTTTAATTTTGTTCGGAGCGAATCTGAAGTGTTCCTTTGTTTCGAATATTGTACGCGTGAATAACGAGTGGTGCATATCCCGGAGAATATTAAAAAACTTCCTTCGATTTGCCGTATCTCGAAATAATGATCGTTGTATCTAAAAGAATACAATCGCTCGTCTGACCAATTGGTCTAATTATGGAAAGAAAGGTTTTTCTCCACCCCTTGTTTCATCTATATCCATTCTTTTTTTAAATATCCGCCTATCTTGCAAATCTTTTGTACACGTTTTTTAGTCCTTTTTGAACTAAGAATAAAAGTTGTAGCTATAAGGTGGTTTCTTTCATGTCTTGATTGGTGCTTCATTTCACATTCAAGAGGTTATTAAAAAACTTTCCTACTGTTTCAGGCATTTTATTATTAAAAATTTTTAAAAATTGTATATATTTCTCCTTTCTAGCTGGAGAAGATCCTGAAAACTCCTTCAACTTTTGTTTAGTTTCATTGATGATTGATTTTCTGCACTAGCGATACGAATATTTTGTAGCAACTTTCTTATTTATTTATTTTTGAACCATCGGTAATGGTTTTTAGTCATCAACTTCAATAATGATGTAGTTGAATTATGCCCAAGTAGCAGTTTAACATTGCGGACGAAGACTTTAGGAAAGTTGCGCAATCAAACATAAATTGCGTGGATTACGTTACGAAAATATTGCCGCGAACTTGTTTCAAGCCAATTTGCTCAATTATTTTTGGATTTTTGGAACTTCAAGTTATCAACTTCAGGTAGCAGCCCTTGATCCCTTGCGAATTATTCAATACTTAAAAATGAAACATTTCATGAAAAATGTTCTACATTGATATTTATGGAAACGTGAGATAATTGTGAATAATTTTCAATAGGTACACAAAAAGGATTTTCATTCCTTCTTATTTTTAGATATCGCAGAATAATACTTAATTATTCGAAGGCTTTATGAGTTTTGGAATAGTATATTATTTTATATGGAGGAAAAGTGATACTTGAATAGATGAGGCTTTTACTTGATGTAGATCCATAGTAAGTTATGAAATCGAACAAGTTTATTTTGTTAAATCTACATTGTATGATACCATAGAGAAATATAATATAATGAGAGTTGTCGAGCCTGTAGTAACATTTGGCATCACGTTGATCGAAGCGCACCAGGAAGGACTGGCGGAACTTATTTTTGAAAGCGGGATATTTAAATTGGTTAGTTTGGATTGTGGGTAGATAAATTTCACAATTTGTCTAAAAATTGTTTATTGTATAGTTATTTCATTACAAAAAATTAAATTACACTTAATTTTTTCTAGTGAAATAATTATAATTAATAAACAATTTTAAGACATATAATTTAGATAAATGAGAAATCAACAAACATTTAAATTTTTTATTAAACTGTACATAATAAAATAACATAACCAAATTTACTAAAATATTTGTTTATTAAACATAAGACTGTTATTCTATATACGTTATTAACTTTAAAGTTCTTATTCTATCTTTGGAATTGATGATCACAGTTACAATTAAAAAAAAACACAAATATTACCTGTTATCAAACGAAAATATTCTAATATTACTCAAAATTTTACATTAGTTAAATTCTTATTCTATAATCTATTTGTTTAAACTAGTTAACATGAATATTCTATCCTATAATTATCCAATATCACATAAAATTGCACATATTTTAAAATTATTGACAAAAACAACAAATATTTCAATAAAAAGGTGTTAGAAACTGGATCCCCCATTTCCATGAAGATAGGTATGGGTCTGAAACAAAGAAAAATTTCACGCAGTTCCGAGCGCATAATATTTTTGGAACTTTAGTTCTTTACGCCAGGTTATGTTTGAGCGACCAGGGGTCGCGACGCAAAAGATCTGACCGTTACGCGTTACGTTACGCTGCGTTATGTTACATTGCTTCGTTATGTGCCTTGCTTTTGCGTGCTTGTGCCTCCTTAGTCTCTCTCTCGTTTACGAAGCAGCGATTCATAATAATAAATATGCTCTTACCCGGATTCGAACCCGGGCCGCCCGCGTGCAATGCGAGCATTCCAACCACTGAACCACCGATGCTATATTGAAATTTTATGCAAAGCTGGTATTCGCAGTGCTACTGATCTACTTGAATTTGTTCGGATAAATTTTTACTATTATTTCCATAATTTTTTTTGCGCGATTAAGGGGTCTAGCTACTTTTCGAAATACAGGGTGTTGAAATTTTGAAAACTTGAATGTTTTAATTCGATAACTTTAAAATGGATGGATAAATTGATTTGACATTTGGCAGGTAGTTTTTAAATGTAAAAGGGCATATTTTGAAAGAAATTGTAGTTTGTGCAACTAGTGTGGATATGATGGCCATATCGCACGAGGACGAAGATGGAGCACGACGCCGTAGGCGGAGTGCTCAATCGTTCAGGTGCGATATGGACAATCCACACGAGTCGAGCAGCATATTTTTTCTACGACTGACTTAGGAAAAATCTATAATATAAGAATGTGTATAAACTGTAATATAACTTCAAATTAAAAATTTAACAATTCAATTTTATGTTTCCACTAATTATGTGGTAAACGAATGTCCAATTTGTATAATGCTACGGTTTCCTTTTTTGAATATACGATGCTGTTATAAGTAGATGTCACCAGTCGGACTCCCTAATGGAGGGTACCGTACCATTATCTATAATAATGAATATTCTGCTAAATATTTCAAACGTCTACCTGTTGTCGTTATTAATATCAAGCAGAATGATTATTTAAAAATAAAATTAACAATAAAAAAAATTCCTCGCGGGGAATCGAACCCAGGTCTACCGCGTGAGAGTCTGGTGTGCTTACCACTCAACCACCAAAGAATATGCAAATTGTTTATCTATAACGTCAGATGTATTACATAACTTTTGCTTAAAAGGAACTAAAGTTCCTACCGTGTGTCCCGCGACACTTTCTACCTTTTTTAATGATTAAGGGGATGGAAACTTTTATGAGCTGAGAAAATACGTATGATTTATGTTCTTGACAGATGAACCAATTAAAATTAATATGACCTTTTGAAAAGAGTTCAATTTTCTCAATAATATTTTAATATACTAGGATAATCGATGATATTCATAGACATTAAGGGCAAAATGTTGAAGTGAAAGGTGATTTATAATATTTTAAAGTATTTTATTCTGTTCTGCTTATGTAAAAAGTCTTGTAGTTCTCGCGATCGCAGCGACACGATGCGCGGGTGGCGGCGCAGAAACCTTATGCCCAATACCGCCTATGCTTCAATCCGCCTCTTTTATTTTGTCTATGAGTGATACTTTTCATGACGCGCTCCTAATTAACAGCCGAACGGAGTGAGGCTGGTAATAGAGAGCAGCACCTCTATCCTGGAAACGGTTTTGGAATTCATTTGATATCCTTCTCCCTTCACTAGGTACAACCCATTGTAAGTTTTAAAATGAGCACACTGTAGGCGCATCAAAAACGTACTTTGGGCATTTGCATAAATATTGTCCTTTTGGTGTGGAAACTAGTCATTTGGAGCCTAACTGAGGAGAAAAAATACGTATTACACCAAATTCAGTTGTTAACTATTATATTCTTTCATACTCGTCCTTAGCCATACACATACAAGTACAAAGGGTACCTACACCATTTTTTGAGGACGACATTCTGATGTTGAAATAAATTTATATCTTGGAACAACCGCAAATAAAACGTCCACTAAATTGGATGAAACACCATTCTGTTTGTCGTAAAAATGTAAAAAAAGGCGGAAATTGAAAATTGCTTTGGTCTGTTAGACAGCTTCGAAAGAGAAACAACGGTGGAATTGAATATATGAGACAATTGGTTTTTTTTTCATAAAAACTAATCGATTCCACTAAATGAAAGAAGCCACTGGAATTTCGTGAACTTAAAATTGTGAAAAAAATTACGCGAGATATTCTTGTATTATATAAATATATAACAATAAGATTAATATTCACTTTTCATGAATGATAATTGACCGTGAACAACAAAGCACAGACGTGACGGAAGCTGACAGTGGGACATTAGAAAATACGTTAACGCATTTAATTTACCTCTATGAAAGGTAGGTCTGCAGTCTATTTGGAATGAGTGATTTTTCTTTATCGATAGGTCGCGCCGCTTGCGGGTATTATAACCATCAACTAATCGAATTTTGTTTGTCAAATATTAGGGTTAACGTTTTTGATAAATTTAAATAATTCATTACTGTGGTATTTTGATTAGGACCTGCCTTTTTTCCATTTTCCCCTAAGTAATGTGCTGGAAGGACATTAACAATCGATGACGCACACCAAGAAGGGTATTAGTTGAACCATTATATTATAATGAATATGGTTCCCTCTAATATCATTGGAGATTCATTCACAACACCTGAGGAAAAATTTCACTCCAATCAGTTTTAAAAAACAATAATCATCCAACAGAATTTATAAACAAATAAATTAGGAATATGAAGAATGGTTTATAGTTGATATCCAATAATAGTAACAATAGTATCAATAATTCAAATACATAACTTTCCAAAACTTCCGATCCCGTGTTTTCTGGGTTTATCAAAAACAATTAAGAGTATTGGTGATCAATTCAATATTTGAATTAGCTTTAAATGGAGCACAATCTTTAAAAATGGTATACATATCAGATATCCTGTGAATGCGACAAATTTTATTCAGGTGAAAAATCTAGACCATTCAGAATCCGGATGAATGAACAAAAAAGGTATTTTGAAGATAGAGAGTTTTTGAGAAGGGAATTTGCAAACATGCTTGGGAAGAGGGGGATCAAATTAAATGGGATTTGGCGTATATAATATTGGCAGGGACCAATAATAGAAGACGAAAAATCAAACAAAGTGCTTTGATATAACTGAATGGAAATAAATGTGTAGCTAGTATTTCAGTGATAGTCAAATTCGGTTAGCAATGTAGGAAAGACAAATTTCCTCCAAATAATCACCTGCGGTATCAGGATAGGATAAGTTTTTATCCAGGTTTTCCAATTATTTATCATTGCAATTGTTGTAAATCACTACACACTATCATACAAAATCACAAAACTGATGGAGTCATATTTAAAACCAAAATAATAATATCACCAAACATTTCCGAAATAACCGAAAAAAGCACTACCCCATTAAAACCGTTCCTGGAGCAAAGACTTCACTGGATCCCATTCTCAGTAGGATATAGTATTATTAGTATTGTTAGAATGTCATAAAATAAATTATTCTATTTCACATTCCACAAAGGAAATGATCTGCAGTCAATGGACCTTCAAAATATAATTAATAGTTGTCACATGAAGATCTGAATTCTATTAAAATTTGATTATTCTTGAAAACGCTACAGAAATGTTGAATTCAAAATGTGAAAAATCATTTCCAAAAAAAATTACAAGAATGCACCACAAGGAGCGAACAAAATATTTATAGGTGCATAAGCTGAATAAAGTAAAATGGTTCATATAAATTTGGGCGTTACGAAGATTACCTTTACATATAAAACCTAAATCCTCCAAATAAAATTTCCCAGGAGCCATTAAGAGCGGCCGTACACGGACCAATATTTGCAGTCGAGACAACCACAAAAATGTGGTCACGTCAACTGTACCTTGCGGTTGAACCATCGACATTTTTGTGGTCGACTTGCGGTCATATGAACCGCACGTGTAGTTGAAGCGACTGCAACCACATCACAGGGTGTTGATATATATCCTATATTTTGTGGTATCACCTGCCAGAATCCATATGGATTTCTAAGAAGCATTACTACTTTTTATGTTGAGAAGGAGAAGAAGAAGACGTAGGAAGGCACGATCGCTTTGGATACATCCACTTTTGGTTGCGCGAAGACGGGAAGGAAACTTTTATAATTTATTTAACAAACTCCGGCAGGATGACAAAAGATTTCCTTATTACTTTAGAATGTCAATCTGTTCATTTGATGAATTACTCAAAATTTTAAAACCAAAAATTGAACGTTGTGACACCAATATGAGAAAAGTATTCCAGCTGAAGAGAGACTTGCAATTACTTTAAGGTTTTCAATTCTTGTGGGATTCGCATTTGTAATCCCATTGTTCAAATTCCACAGCCATTTGAACAGAAAAAGTAAAATATTACTATTTACTTCGTCGCAAATTATCCCTTCTTCACGTCAAGTCACGTAGTATGTACCTTACTAAATTCACGATGAGAATCATGTATCAACCACCGTTGCAACCACACCACTTTTTTTGCAAGTTTTAACTAACCTTTTAACATTTCATCATCACACGAGAAATTCCTTAACTACTTGATATCATAATATTGTAAGTTTATGTAAAATATGTAAGTGACAGTGACAGTAAAAAATTATTAGAATTCACACATTGTCAAGAAAAAAACTGTGTTAATTTTTACTTCGAGAGATCAATGTAGTAAGATTTTGTGGTGTTTATACCTACAATAAAGAATATGCTATAATTGTCCATAATCACTTCATTCAAGAAGACCTCCTAATTTTTAATCAATCGAACAACCCAGCACCTCAAACAGTTATACACTTTGTATCAATGATTTTACATATGCTAAAATTGTTCACCCATATACATGGATATTTTTGGACTTCACTGATAAATTTATCTGTATCAAAAATATTCTCCATTGCAAACAACTTGTCGATGCACTCGTTTAGGTACAAATGACTTCGACCACAAGAATGTGGTTCGTGTACGGCGGATGCAGCAGCGACCACTCGGCGGAGATCGACTGCAAGTAGACGTTTTGACTGCAGTGAACGCCCGTATACGTATGGTACAGTGTTTCTTATGGGTAGCTTAAGTTCGCCGAAACGCGACGGCAATTCTGTGGTCGGGTCGACCGCAAAATGTGGCTCGTGTACGGAGGCTCTAGATGGATAAAAACAAATATTCATGTAATCTTTCTCCAACGACCAAATAGATATCAACCATTCCAATTTATCAAAATAATCCATAGTTCAGGAGTGATTGTTGTGAAGGACTTTCCAGGTAAACCCTTTCAATACTTCTGTTAATAGAAATAAAATTTTGAATTCAAGAATCTTCTTTTGCACTATATTTCTAGTTAAATATTTTCTGATACTCTTGTCAATTATCCTTGAAATTCCCTATTAATGCATTAATGTATACATCAAAAAATCTTCATTATACCTACACCTCTTTGATAAAGTATGTTAACAAAACACTTCACAAGTTTGAATTGATCATAGGTTCAAATATAGTGGATATTTATACAAATTGAATTGTTTCATTCCATCGTGACAGTATGGATCTTTATTGAGTATAAGCCCAATTCAATGATTCTAATATTTGTGAACTTTTTTGTAGTTCACTTAGACAGGTATCCAGTTCAGTAAAGAAGTTCAGTAAAGTGGAAAGAATCGCGCGGCTAAGAATACATTTAGTCGAGCGGATAAAGCACAAAAAAGGCTCAAAGTTCGGAATTTTTTCCCTAAAGACGGATCGGAATGCGGTTTTTCGCATTTGCTAAGGGAAATTATTATTTGTAAAAAATGTACCTACTTTGCTCCCATTACAAATCGGGAATTGCATCGCTGCAGTCAAAAATGCATGCCAAAAATGCGTAAATGTAAAAACTCTGTAAATAAGAGTCAGAACTGGCTCAAATCGGGTACCCGGGGTTTTTGAGGTCGCTGATCACGACTATGATGTTGAAA
Source organism: Galerucella calmariensis (assembly GCA_910591675.1). NCBI lineage: Eukaryota > Metazoa > Arthropoda > Insecta > Coleoptera > Chrysomelidae > Galerucella > Galerucella calmariensis. The sequence continues at coordinate 36,496 of CAJUYG010001485.1, forward strand.
TTGACTTCCCGGACACCTGGGGCTCAGGAACGCCGATGAACCTAGTCTCCGTGGAACTCTCCAAGAAATCACGAGGGGAACGAAAGAAACTCCACGCCCGGTGGTTTTTCGGGTGGCTGAATTCAAATATGGCATCGGCGAACACCCCTCGGATACCTGGTGCCCCCGAACCTCGACCTGGACATCATCCTCGAGAACTTTCTTGACAATATTGACAAAAACAGCCCGGAAATTATTGGAGGCGTGTTTTTTGAGGCGCGAAATCACGATTTCACGTCCCACCACCTGGTGCACCGGAACCTGCGCTTGAACATCGTCTCCGAGGGTTTTCCAAACAAAATCGAAAAAGGTGGACCGAAAATCGTTATAAGGGGTTTTTGGGGCCGCTTAATCAGAATTTTGCCTGGGAAACTTCCCTCCGAACACATGGTGAGCCGTACCCTGGCCTCGAACGTCTTCTCCGTGGGGCTCTCCCGAATTTCAAGCGGGGAAGAAGGGAAACTCGGCGCCCGTGGTTTTTTCGGGTGGCTGAATTCAAATACGGCATCGGCGAACTCCCCGGACATCTGGTGCACCCGAACCTTGACCTGGACGTCATCCCCGAGAACTTTCTTGACAATATCGACAAGAACAGCCCGGAAATTATTGGAGGCGTGTTTTTTGAGACGCGAAATCACAATTTCACGTCGAAAACGACCCTTCCACCACCCGGTGCACCGGAACCTGCGCTTGAACATCGTGTTCGAGGGTTTTCCAAACAAAATCGAAAAAGGTTAACCGAAAATCGTTATAAGGGGTTTTTTGGGCCGCTTAATCAGAATTTTGCGCGGAAAACGACCCCCTGAACACCTGGTGCGCTGTACCCTGGCCTCGAACGTCTTCTCCGAGAATTTTTCTGACAATATCGCCAGAAACAACCCGAAAATTATTGAAGGGGGATTTGGAAAACCCTTGGAGACGAGGTTCATCGGCGTTCCTGAGCCCCAGGTGTCCAGGGGGTCAATGTCAACATCATAATCGTGATCAGCGACCTCGAAAACCCCCGAGTACCCGATTTGAGCCAGTTTTGACTCTTATTTACAGAGTTTTTACATTTATGCATTTTTGGCATGCATTTTTGACTGCAGCGATGCAATTCCCGATTTGTAATGGGAACAAAGTAGGTACATTTCTTACAACTAATTTTCCGAAGCGAATGCAAAAACCGCATTCCGATCCGTCTTTAGGGAAAAAATTCCGAACTTTTTTGCTTTATCCGCTCGACTAATTAAACAACATGTATTCATCATTATGTGGCCAGCCACATAGTGTCTTGTCAGAAAGTGCTCATACAGTATAAGAAAGTACATAGGAGATGGGATAGGGGATTTACAGTTTTATCAAGAGTTCATGTCAGAATATCAGCTGCTGATTACAGGTATATGAGTGAGGAGTTTTCTGATTAAGCCGGATCTTCAACAAAAGTATTCTATTCACATGTCTGTATACCTGTATTCAGTTTTCAATTTTGAGATTTACGTATAATTACTTGGAAAATATCTGGTGTATATAGTTTATTATTTTTCACTCGCAAGGGAGAAACGTATTTACCTCCTCCGAATCCTTTAAAAACCAAATAAGCTGAACTGCTTTCTAGTCAAATGCGAGACGCCTGTACAAACATTGAGAATTTTAATACTTGAGACGTCGTATTTGCGATTACGTTATATACATATACGTAACCTGGAAGGAATATGGAGGTAAGTTAATATTTTATTTACTCTGTAGTAAATTATAGTGGGAATGAAAATTGAAGAGGAGTTATCAAAATAACGTTTAAATGCATTTACGACACGAACTACAAGTGAAAGCTTGATGGAAAATACGTTTGATTTCAAGTTACTAAAAAGCAAAACAAATTATTTCAATAGGAATTCAGAGGAAACAGCTACAATGAAGAATTTCGATCCAAGCCTCCATTCCCAAAAATCTTGAAACTTTTCAGCACTGGGGAATAAAATTTCACATGCAACTTCTCATGTATTGGTCCGCGTTGATTATAAATAAGAACCAAGTCAGATCGAAAGTTAGCATGGGTCTTAGGGGATAGTCCTATATTCAAATAATAACTCCAAGCTAACCCACTATCATAAGTGATACCTAGTGTCATCTGTGTGATAAAGTTCATCTCAGTGTCTAGGAGTTTTGGAGGTCAAGAATCCATCAGCTTACTTTTTCTCGTGAAAAGGATGGACATTTTTGGAAAGGACCGCTTCTGCGATGCGGTCAACTAACAATTGGAGCCGTGTCAAAGGATCTGCTTGGTGTGTATTCGTGTTGATAAGAGTGAAATGGTTGTCTACAGATAACTACTTTCCTTAGGTATCTTTCGCACAGTATTTCTAGCATTATTATACAAAGCAACGACCGGCTCATATGAAGATATGATTTTGGAACTAGATAGTTTATCTTAACTGGTTTGGACATGGAAATAATCTCAACTTTTTCCTAAACTTTGGTAATGGATATCAAAGCCAGGGAGGATCTGGATATATCTCAAAGGAGCAGTATCAAGGCATTCCGGCTCCACTGTGGTAGGGCGGGGCTGGTTCAGCTCTTATAATACCGGGAAACAAAAAGGTCTCTTCTCGAACTCGTGCGTCATACTCGTTCAATCAAGTATTTTTCAGCACTTTTTTCTCAAAATGTGTACGATGAAGGATGGTAGGATGTATATGTATATGTAAAGTGAGGTGTAGAATGTAAAAAAAACTGGAAGGCCAATACTTGCTGTGGGGTATACATAGAAAGTTGCGTGTTATTGGGAGCATGGATCCCTCCATTCAATTTTAAGCGGACTATTTCACTAGAGTAAATTGATAACTGACAAAATTTTAAGGTTTTGAACTGGCAATTTTTTTGTCTTGTCGCGGCAATTTTTTGACGTTTAATATATCAAATCTATGTGTATAAAAGTCTATCACTCTGTGATAAAATTCAATATAAAATCTTTGTAAGTGTTTTCTAAGGAAACTAAGTTGTTTATTTATTTATTCAACTGTCTAAAAATTATTAAAGCTGTCCCAAAAATTCGAATAAGTACTATTATCAACATCAATTATACAAGATTTGGAAATAATTCAATAAATGAAATAGAGAGAACAATTGAGCAAAGTATACCGCGAAATACAATGAAGACAAAGAAGGCTGCGTGGAAACAGTTTAGAATGTTTCTGGAGGCACGTAATTATACGTTAGAAAAGGATACTTCGTAACAAGTTATAGCAAAAATTCTCTAAGATTATGGTTTTAGCATGAAAAAAAGAGATGGAACTGAATATACTGCATCTAGTGTGAAAACACTTGGAATACGACTGCTCAAATGGTTCAGGAGAAATATTTTCTAGAATTTAACATCAAAATTGATCCATTTAAAGATATTACCTATAAATTTGCTAGATTGGCCATCAGGGATACAAAACGTAAAAAGCTTCAGGCTGAACCTGAAACCAGAAAAAGAAGTTCTAACGCGTTTACCAAAGAAGAATTAATGGAAATGGAAGAAAGCTATTCTGAATATAATCCTGATGGGTTACAAAAAAAGTTTTTCCATTTATGTTCGTTCGAATTGGCATGGCGTGGAAATGAAGCTGCTAATTGTGATATTAATTACTTTAAAAAGGAATATGATAATAAAGGTAATTTTACTGGCAGGGTAAAATATAATCCAATTTTTTCCAAAACGACACAAGGAGGATCAAAAGCTTTATCTGGCAGTAAGTGGCTGGTGAGAAATAATGCTAACAACCATTTGTGTCCCGTTCGTTTATTTTTAAAAATTATTGAAAAAAGAGAATCCAATCCTTATCTAACAACAACAAGATTATTTTTACCAGTACATCCAAATTGGGAGAGAGTAATATGGTACAAAAATTCACCATTGGGAATTAATACAACTCCAAAATGGACGAAAATATCGGCAGAATCAATTGGTATAGACACAAAAAAAATAAAAATAACCAATCATTAACATAGAGCTTCTGCAATATCTGTATTAGCGAAAGAAGGAGTTGGTGAACAAGAAGTAATTAAGCTTCCAGGACATTCTTCTGCCCATTCTTTGAAACAATATTTACAATTAAATGAAGAACACCATTCCCAACTTATAGAGAACCTTCGAGAAAATGGAAATAAAGAAAGGGAATCCTCAGTTTCTAACTTAAATTCATTACAGGTTATGATGCAAAACAATCCCCGAAATAATGCTACTACGTACAATTATAATAATTGTACTTTTTACATAAATGAGTAATTTTTTTTCCATGAAGTTATTAGTTTTTTTTTGGCTTTGTAGGTATAATTAAAGTTTGAAATAAATAAAACGTTTAAACATATGATTTTTTAGTTTTTCTCTCGTGAAATAGTCATGTCGAATACCACCCAATTAAAAATTTTGTAAGGTACAATTTTTCTCTTGTCGCATTCAAGTTTGTTGCTTTTAGGTAATTTTGTTCATGACATTTAATCCAAAACCACTCGCCTGACGGCTCGTGGTTTTGTTAAAAATGTCATTCGCAAAATTGCCAAGCAACAGACTTTCATGACAATCGAAAAATTTTGCCGAAAATTTAATTCACGTAGGAAAAAATCGCATATGCCACAGTGCAATTGTCACTGTGACAGCGGCAAAAGTTAGCTGTAACTTTTACAGCGACAAATACACTAGTGGTTTTTTCACTTATTCATTTGTTCATTAATATCACTGTTCCTAGTAAGAATTTCAATAACTGCGTTTTTAATAATTGTACATTAAAATAAAAATGTGTTTATTTCTAATGTTTTATAAATAAAGTTTGCATTGATATGTTTCCAAATTTCTCATTCATCAAATTGTTCTGCCGAATTACACTCGAGGTTTGTATTGATATTTGGTAAATTTGTGTTGTTCAAATTCTAAACTGTTTCCTTTAGCAATTTGACTCGAATAACTGTCAACCTAAAAACACTCCACCTTCGGTGTCGTATTTTCAATAGTTGACAGTCATTCTCGTCAAATTGCTAGGAAACAGTTTCTCATTAAACAACCCAAATTTACCCGATAAAATACAATCCACTTGTGCAATTATAAGTGATAATCTTGTTGCTTATACTTACTCATGATTGAGGTTTAGATCAAGTACATATTACTTGCTTCCCAAAAAAAAGTCACATAGTTCAATGTTGTTTCAATACAGTACTCGAATTCTCAACATATATTTTTATAAATCACTTCAACATCTAATTTCCTATGAAATCATGAATGACGGTAATCGTACGTGTAATTTTCATCTCGAGAACAGAACAAGCGTTGAAGGACAATTCAAAATGATGTTGACGTTGATAAAATTTCATTACCAGCGTCAACATGGTATTCATCACTGCTGACATATACCGATTTGTAGCGTTGATAGAGGATGTCGAAGTAAAATTCATAAATGCCACAATGGGAATCCCAATATCAACTGTCCAATAATCGATACTTGGCGACAGAAAAGTATACAAGCAAGGGCTGCACAGAAAGAAACAAACGAGTGCAGTTCAGTAGTTCTTAGGCGCATTTTACATTGAATTGATGTCCGATGTCACGAGAGAAAAACTAAAAAATTATACGTTTAAACGTTTTATTTATTGCAAACTTCAATTATACAAAGCCAAAAAAATAATAATTTGAGAAAAAAAATTACTTATTTATGTAAAAAGTACAATTGAAGGTCTTAATGTGAAATAATGATAAGCCACATAAGGTAAATTGTTGAGAAAACGAATTTAAAGTTTTAAAAAAATATTGAAAATCAATCGGAGATTTCCGGTTGATTAATGTTATAGTAGTTTACCTAACAAGTGCGGAAAGTGATACTTTTCCGCACGCCATTGCAGATGGCCGAACGACGCTTTAGCGAGTTCGGCCAGCAATCGCGTGCGGAAAAGTCACTTTACGCACGTGTTAGGTACACTATTTTTTCTACTAGCATGCGAAAAATAACCCAAAAGTTAACATAAAGATACATTTCTTATTAAATGCATATTAACAAATTAATTATTATTATTTGACATTCATTTGATGAGGCTTATACCAGGGCCATTAAAAAATGATTGAAAAATAAGTTGTTTTTTTATTGAAAATTATAGCAAAATTATAATAAATTTCTTAATTTTTCAGTCATTTGGTAAACTTGGATATACAAAATACATATTTTGAATATTCAAATGTCAGTATATTCCTCAAATGTCAATAAATTTACTTTCCGCACTAGTGCGGAAAAGTGACTCTTTCCGCACGCTTTTTAGTGCGGAAAAGATTCACTTTCCGCACGTTAGTAGAAAAAATACTTTATTCCGACTAGTACTAGTATTCAAATTCTGCTATTCCTCAGAATAAAAAAAATGAAATGTGTGCAGAAAAAAACATTTTATTAAAAAAATGAAGCTTGTTACATTATTGTTTCAAAACAAAACATCAAAAACTTTAAAATCATTTTGGTTAAAAGTACGAAAAAATTAGGTTAAAGGGGACTTCTATCACTCAACTATTTCGAATTCGTCAGCGCCTTCAGTTTGAGGGTTTCCATCAAATGAGCATTGTAAGGAAGAAAAAAATTCATGATGAACAGGAGGCACATAAGGTAGTAATGATTTGACATTATCTAGTTTCTTTTTTGATATTTTTATTGGTACCAAGTATTTTAGGCGTAATTCAGGAAGCAGTGTCTGGGTGGGAAGTCCTTTTTTAGTGATATAGACTGTTTTGTAGTTGTCATTGACGGCATAAATCACGTAAATTACTTTACTGTTATCAGGTTTAAAATTAAAGGAAAATGCACTATAGAAATTAAGGTTTTCGTTGTCTTCCGTACGCAGATTTTTTTTGATGTTAGTTAGGATGGGTTGGAAATTCAGAAAATCACTTTGATTCATAAAAGTCAAGTGAAAGGGCTGTTTTATATCCGATTCTCTTATAACTTGGTGCCAATCACTTGGGGAGTAGATAAGTGGGGCATACTTTTTGTGGCGCTTTTCGATGAGAGCAAAATCTCTGTCTACATTCTACATTCTCTTGTCTCCACCTGCTTTTGGTAGTTCGTTTGGGGGAATTAAGTTCAGGTTTTTTTGTCTTAGTTGGGCCCTCACTATCTTCACTTGCCATTATCATTTACATCAGACTCCTAGAATATAAATGCAATAGTATAACAAGCTACTAATTTTTTACATTAGAATATTCAAGTGCAAAACTGTGACAAGCCACATTATTTAAAATAAAGCTTAGCTGCTGATTATTAAGTTGATTTCAATTGTTACTAGGACTATAATCATTATCGAGATCACTGTCATCTACGGGTGATTCAACATCATCACTAAAACTGCTCATTTCTTAACTTTATAGCAAAACACTACAGCACGAACTAATCGGTATCCGCCATTTTCTGTGGCTTGTCACTATTCAACACAAATACTCTTTGAAAAGTAGAGAATTGCAACAACATGATTTCTGGATTGTGGCGGCATTTATTGACAAATAGCTAAGCTCTCTGTCAAGTGGTTTGTTATATTATTGCATTATTTTATTACATAGTAAAATAGATTTTGAAAAATGTGTGGCTTGTTATTGTTTCACATTAAGGCCTTCAATTATTATAATTGTACGTTGTAGCATTATTTTGGGGATTGTTCTGCATCATGACCTGTGATGAATTCAAGTTAGAAACTGAGGATTCCTTTTCTTTATTTTTAATTTCTCGAAGGTTCTCTATAAGTTGGAAATGGTGTTCTTCATTTAATTGTAAATATAGTTTCAAAGAATGGGCAGAAGAATGTCCTGTAAGCTTAATCACTTCTTGTTCACCAACTCCTTCTTTTGCTAATGCAGATATTGCAGAAGCTCTATGTGAATGATTGGTTATTTTTATTTTTCTTGTGTCTATACCAATTGATTCTGCCGATATTTTCGTCCATTTTGGAGTTGTATTAATTCCCAATGGTGAATTTTTGTACCATATTCGTTTCTCCCAATTTGGGTGTACTGTTAAAAATAATCTTGGGGTCCGGTAAGGTTCGCGACCCTCGGAATTTTGCAACGATTTTTTGGAACTTTAGTTCTTTACGCCAGGTTATGTTTGAGCGACCAGGGGTCGCGACGCAAAAGATCTGACCGTTACGCGTTACGTTACGCTGCGTTATGTTATATTGCTTCGTTATGTGCCTTGCTTTTGCGTGCTTGTGCCTCCTTAGTCTCTCTCTCGTTTACGAAGCAGCGATTCATAATAATAAATATGCTCATGCCCGGATTCGAACTCGGGCCGCCCGCGTGCAATGCGAGCATTCTAACCACTGGACCACCGATGCTATATTGAAATTCTATGCAAAGCTGGTATTCGCAATGCTAGTGATCTACTTGAATTTCGGATAAATTTTTACTATAATTTCCATAATTTTTTTTTGCGCGATTAAGGGCTCTAGCTACTTTTCGAAATACAGGGTGTTGAAATTTTGAAAACTTGAATGTTTTAATTCGATAACTTTAAAATGGATGGATAAATTGATCGCCTACGGCGTCGTGCTCAATCGTTCAAGTGCGATATGGACAATCCACACGAGTCGAGCAGCATATTTTTTCTACGACCCACTTAGGAAAAAATCTAGAAAATAAAAATTTCTATAAACTGTAATATAACTTCAAATTATAAATTTAACAATTCAATTTTATGTTTCCACTAATTTTGTGGTAAACGAATGTCCAATTTGTATAATGCTACGGTTTCCTTTTTTAAATATACGATGCTGTTATAAGTAGATGTTGCCAGTCGGACTCCCTCATGGAGGGTACCGTACCATTATCTATAATAATGAATATTCTGCTAAATATTTCAAAGGTCTACCTGTTGTCGTTATTAATATCAAGCAGAATGATTATTTAAAAATAAAATTAACAAAAAAAAAATTCCTCGCGGGGAATCGAACCCGGGTCTTCCGCCTGAGAGTCTGGTGTGCTTACTACTCAACCACCAAAGAATATGCAAATTGTTAATCTATAACGTCAGATGTATTACATAACTTTTGCTTGAAAGGAACTAAAGTTCCTACCGTGTGTCCCGCGACACGTTCTACCTTTTTTTAATAGAAAGCCCTATTAATATAGAACGTTTTAATAAAAACAAATTCTTGGATTATTCACTTTTGAAAGAGAAAATCGCAATTGAAAGTACCAAAAATCCGCCATTTTTTTCAAATATTTGACAATTTTTGACAATTTTGTCTTGATATCGGATGGTCACAAATTTAAGAATTCTATTAAACGTCAAAAATTGCCGCGACAAGACAAAAAATTGCCAGTTCAAAACCTTCAAATTTTGTCAGTTATCAATTTACTCTAGTGAAATAGTCACCTGAAAACTCAGTGAGACTTTTGGGTAATTCTTATTATAAACTTTCTCTCTTTCTTCATGTGAAGTGCTGCTCTGCACGGTTAATCCGGAAAGTTTATAGTTTTATTGCATCTCAAGCCTGAGTCAAGTCGAGTCAGTTTCTCAAATCAAATTTATACCTTCTTCAGCAACAATGGAGGAGTTCAGAGTCTCATTTGTTCTTGCACGTTTACAATACTCAACATATTTATCCATCGTATTTTTCAAACCAGTAGTTATTAAACAGGATTTCTGGAAAATAATAGTCACTATTGTGCTCTTTTGTATGCATTGATTATGTTTGTGCTCTGTCTTTGCCATGTCCTCATATGTCGTTCGTTCTATGTAAATATTGCCTCAGGTCATGGGATTTCGAAAAATCACAGCTGTTGACATACAGCATGACTTGCAAAAAGTACGAGGATAAAAAACAATAAGCAATGGGCTTAGTGAGGATGGTTTGATTACCGGTCATTTCATTTATACAGTGTTAAACAGCCAAATGGAATAAATTCGATAACAAATAAATGAATTTCGTTATACGAGAAAAAACAAAACTGTTTTTTTATTTTTTTTTTCAGTCAACATCAGGAACGCCTACTTTCCCAATATCAAGAGCTGAATTGGAAATAAGTATTGAGTGTTCTGTAGCTTCCTGAAGAATATATAAAATAAATAATGTACAGGAAGTTGCATTCAAAATAAGAAGGTTGGTATTTGGAACTGTCACATGACAAGCCTTAGATAATTTTTTCTTGAAAAGTGCGCATTTAAGAATACAAATCGACCTGTCTAAGCGTTTTTCCCAACACATCCTCATTTATTCGTTATCGAATTTATTGCATTTGGCTGTTCCACACTGTATATACTGTGGCACATTCATTTTTTCGGAAATTTCATGTAATGTGGTGACGCCCATGGATGCGAGTTCATTGCGTGGCTTCATTGAGGAAGGGATTTCGATTTATGTCACGAATGAAGAGGTGTATCTTTCCAGACAATATGCGAAATATTCACTGCTTGGAAATGATATTTACTCACTCTTGAAGGCATTAGTGTTCGTTGCCTCAACTCATAGCTCGTTTTTCTCAAATTTGAAATCAGATTGTAAATATTAGTTTGGAAGAGAATTTAATTTTCGAGAATTTAGAGATCAGTTTGTTTTATCAATTGAAGATTAAATTATGAACAAACAATTTAAAACGTATTCATTATTCAATTTGAGAAATAGGCGGTAATAATTTAATTTAATTGTGAGCCAGGAATCTAGCAACATCCCGAATATTACAACGTTTATCAATTATAATGTTTGCTCTACCAATTTACTTAGGATTAATACCGCTTGAAACAGTATTTAACTATTACCTCAATTGATGTGCTACTCAATTACTCGGTCTTTATATTAATTTATATTTAAAGAGAGAAATAGTCCAATATTTATATAGAGATACATAGGCACACAGGGCTTCTCACGACGAACCACCATTAACCCTTTCGCTGCTTAAGCTTGATATATTCGCAAATTTTTTTCGTGCCCTCAGTGCGCGAGACGTTTATATACGCAAGCATTTATTTTTATGTTATGTGCTGAGATTGATTATTTCCGTTATCGTATCACGCTTACAACAAATATCAGACAACGATTCGGCCAGTAAAGACAAAATCACGTGACTTCATTTCACACGTCTTGAGCACTGGGGACCCGTCACCATATTCAGGTGTTATGGTCCATTATGCATAGTGCCCTGCTTCAAGCGATTCCACACTGTGAAAATTTTCAAGTTTCCTGATAAATGCTTTATAATGTATTTTATACAAGTATAAAAAAGGTAGAACGTGTCGCGGGACACACGGTAGGAACTTCATTTCCTTTTAAGCAAAATTCATGTAATACATCTGACGTTATAGATAAACAATTTGCATATTCCTCGGTGGTCGAGTAGTGAACAAACCAGACTCTCACGCGGTAGACCCGGTTTCGATTCCCCGTGAAGAAGTTTTTTTATTGTTAATTTTATTTTTAAATAATTATTCTGCTTGATATTAATAACGACAACAGGTAGACATTTGGAATATTTAGCAGAATATTCATTATTATAGATAATGGTATGGTACCCTTCATAAGAGAGTCCGACTGGCAACATCTACTTATAACAGCATCGTATATTTAAAAAAGGAAATCGTAGCATTATACAAATTGGACATTCAAGACAAACAAATTAGTGGAAACATAAAATTGACTTGTTAAATTTTCAATTTGAAGTTATCTTACAGTTTATAGAAATTTTTATTCTCTAGATTTTTTCTTAAGTGGATCGTAGAAAAAATATGCTGTTCGACTCGTGTGTATTCTCCATATCGCACTTGAACGATTGAGCACTCCGCCTACGGCGACGTGCTCAAACTTCGTCCTCGTGCGATATGGCCATCATATCCACACTAGTTGCACAAACTGCTATCAAAATATGCTTTTACATTTAAAAACAACCTGCCAAATGTCAAATCAATGTATCCATCCATTTTAAAGTTATCGAAAAGTTTTCAAAATTTCAACAACCTGTATTTCGAAAAGTAAATGTGCTAGACCCCTTAATCCTTATGTCATTTTGTCCAATTTTACGAGAGGAATCTACATGCAAACGTTGTAATTACCCTTAACGTTCGAGATGCTTACACCATTTTTTGCGCGATCGTATTGAAATAAATTCCGAATAAAATAATTCAAATTCCTTCGAAATGAACGAAATGTCAAAAGTGACATTTATACTTCTCGATCAGTTTAAAATATATTCTGCATTTTGGAGAAATTGTTTTTTTGCTATTTATTACTTTCCGACGTCTGAACGGTAAGTAAATCACTTACCGACGTGTTCAACTTAGAAACCAGTAAACACAACCTACCGTCCTGACAACCGATGCTGTAAATAAACAAAAAAGATCAATCGGGCAAAAAAAATTATGGAAATAATAGTAAAAATTTATCCGAACAAATTCAAGTAGTCACCAGCACTGGGAATACCAGCTTTGCATGGAATTTTAATATAGCATCGGTGGTTCAGTGGTAGAATGCTCGCCTCCTTCGCGGGCGCCCGGGTTCGATTCCCGGCCGATGCATATGAATCGCTGCTTCGTAAACGAGAGAGAGAGAGACTCAGGAGAGAGCACTCGCACGCAAGCAAGGCACATAACGAAGCAACGTCACATAACGTAACGTAACGTAACGGTCAGATCTTTTGCGTCGCGACCCCCGGTCACTCAAACATAACCTGACGTGAAGAACTAAAGTTCCAATAAATGTTATATTTCGGTTTAAGTTTTCATAACGTTTGCAGACATATACGTTTGGAGCAGTTTGGTGGCGAATTACCGTGTTTGAAAATATGGTTTTTCGTGCACGTGCTGCTCCAGACGGATTTATTCGCAAGCGCTAAATAATTGCGCACTGGTGGCACGACTTATTTTTAAGAATTTAGCAGTGGAAGGGTTAAACGTTTCTTAAATATTACATTAATATTTAGATGGATAGAATTGAAAAATTTGTTATATCAAATACAAAATTCTGTATATTAAAACGTTCTTGGATTTTGCATAGTTCATCTTAGGTCATTTTTTTATCAAGACCAGAAGGATAACTTTTGTCCTCTCTCCCTTTTACCCGGTTCCTCAGGAAAGTCTCAAAGAGTTGAAGATCCTTTAGACCTATTTCTCATTATGCATAGCAACTCTTATGGCGACTTCACTTCAATAGTGAATACCAATTTCGCGTTTAGCAACTGACCTTGAACATAACGTCAATTTACAGTTGCTATCCATAACAACTTTGCTTAGTGAATAGCCCTGAATATCTGTCGAATTTTGAGCGATTTGTGTTAAAAAAACAATGTACTATTTATTCCAGCTCCGTCACAGAAAATATCGTGAATGTAGTATTTTTTGTACCTATGAAATTATATAAATTATATCCTGTACATTTTTGATAATTACCACATCTGTCAAGCTCGGTTAGGTGAATTTACAGATAATCAACTTTATTAATATGTGAGTTTGTATAATCTCAATAAATTTAATGACGTAGGTACTTATTATTATCATTTTATTACCTGAAATTAGCATAAACGTGAATTAGAGCTGAGAAACATCCATTTATTTATTACATTTGTTCCATCATAATCTCTAGAGCAGTTACGTGCCAAAATTTAGAAAGTTTATTCCGCGTTCTCACCTTATTGGAACTTTAGTTCTTTACGCCAGGTTATGTTTGAGCGACCAGGGGTCGCGACGCAAAAGATCTGACCGTTACGCGTTACGTTACGCTACGTTACGTTACATTGCTTCGTTATGTGCCTTGCTTTTGCGTCTCTCTCTCTCGTTTACGAAGCAGCGATTCATAATAATAAATATGCTCCTGGCCGGATTCGAACCCGGGCCGCCCGCGTGCAATGCGAGCATTCTAACCACTGAACCACCGATGCTTTATTGATATTCTATGCAAAGCTGGTATTCGCAGTGCTAGTGATCTACTTGAATTTGTTCGGATAAATTTTTACTATTATTTCCATAATTTTTTTTGCGCGATTAAGGGGTCTAGCTACTTTTCGAAATACAGGGTGTTGAAATTTTGAAAACTTGAATGTTTTTAAATGTAAAAGGGCATATTTTGAAAGAAATTGTAGTTTGTGCAACTAGTGTGGATATGATGGCCATATCGCACGAGGACGAAGAAGGAGCACGACGCCGTAGGCGGAGTGCTCAATCGTTCAAGTGCGATATGGACAATCCACACGAGTCGAGCAGCATATTTTTTCTACGACCCACTTAGGAAAAAATCTAGAAAATAAAAATTTCTATAAACCGTAATATAACTTCAAATTAAAAATTTAACAATTCAATTTTATGTTTCCACTAATTTTGTGGTAAACGAATGTCCAATTTGTATAATGCTACGGTTTCCTTTTTTAAATATACGATGCTGTTATAAGTAGATGTTGCCAGTCGGACACCCTCATGGAGGGTACCGTACCATTATCTATAATAATGAATATTCTGCTAAATATTTCAAACGTCTATCTGTTGTCGTTATTAATATCAAGCAGAATGATTATTTAAAAATAAAATTAACAATAAAAAAAATCATCGCGGGGAATCGAACCCGGGTCTACCGCGTGAGAGTCTGGTGTGCTTATTACTCAACCACCAAAGAATATGCAAATTGTTTATCTATAACGTCAGATGTATTACATAACTTTTGCTTAAAAGGAACTAAAGTTCCTACCGTGTGTCCCGCGACACGTTCTACCTTTTTTAACCTAATTTCAGACTACCAATTAATCACTATTTTTTTATAGCAAATTTCCGCGAAAGTGACACTAACAAAACTGTTACAACACTTTGAAGTTACCAAATGCAAATGGATTTTAACAAATATTTCGAGGCATGTTTGACATATTATAATGAACATTTTTGTATTCAAGTTGAAACTTGAAACTTGAAATTTATCTTTCAAAAAAGCACTAGGGGCAAAATACACATAGATTCAAAAGTTTTGCATCACCTTCTTCGGATGCGAAGGAATTTTTTTGCGCTAACAATTTTTTGTTGGCTTGTTTATCAATGTTTACCAATTCAATATGTTCCATATTTTTTGCAATATACAGATGTTTACAGTTTTTTTTGTAAGATAACATTTTTAGTGTGATCATTTTAATATTCAAGGCATTTGATTTTTACGATTT
Source organism: Galerucella calmariensis (assembly GCA_910591675.1). NCBI lineage: Eukaryota > Metazoa > Arthropoda > Insecta > Coleoptera > Chrysomelidae > Galerucella > Galerucella calmariensis. Next base: position 51,644 of record CAJUYG010001485.1, read on the forward strand.
TAAGTGCAAACATGAATCGCCAAGTCATAAGTGAGATTGACCGTGCAAGAATAGTGGCTTTAGTTGAAGAAGGTCATTCTCAAAGGTTCATTGCAAACAGAGTTGGCGTTTGGCAAAGTGATGTGTCTCGTGTATGGAACCGGTATCTCCAGACCAATTCTCTTCGTGATAGAGCTAGAAGCGGTAGAAGGCGTGTTACTAATCAGCGGCAGAACCGCTATATCCACTTAACATTCCGAAGAAACCCGACCATGGCAATACCAGCATTGCGAAGAGATATGAGACATGCGTTGGGAGTTCAAGTATCGATCTCGACATTACGAAAACGAATACTTGCAACAGGTTTGAGGTGTCGCCGACCAATGAGAGTGCCCAGAGTACAACCTGAGCACAGAGTTCGCCGACTACAGTGGGCTCAAGATCCAACGAGAGTTGCTCAGCTTGCCCATGCTCGCCCCGTGCCGCCCTTCAGAGGAGGAAGTGCTATGTTTTGGGCTGGTATCATGTTAAATGATCGCACAGAATTAATTCATTTGGAGGGAACGATGACTGGTGATATGTATATCAGAGAGATTCTACATCCTCACGTGAGACTATGGCGCGCAGTTGTTGGCAATTCCTTCGTTTTTATGGACGATAACGCCCGACCTCATCGGACCAGAGCTGTAAATGAGTATCTTGAAACTAAAGGGATCAATCGTTTGAACTGGCCTGCCCTATCTCCTGACATGAAACCCATAGAACATGCTTGGGACATGCTTGCCAGGGCAGTGACAGCACTCAGAAATCCACCCAGGAGTGTACAAGAGCTTGTTCATGCGGCCCAAGAAGAATGGCGAAATATTCCTCAACAGTATATCAATAATTTGGTAAACAGCATGGGCAGGCGACTTCAAGCTTGCATAAATACTAGAGGTGGAAATACTTTTTCTTATAAGTTCTCATGCAGGTTCTCACTTAACCTTTTCTTTAAAAAGAATCAATTTGTATTTAATTTATTTAATTTCTAAGAATACTTTTTATGTTTAAAGCAAGTTTATTATTAGATAATAAAAATTTTTGACAAATATACACGTTTTTTTATTGAAACTAATTATTTGATTAATCTTTGATCCATTTATAATGAACACATTTTTTTTTCGAAGATTTAGGGTGATGCAAAAGTTTTGAATCTATGTGTAGTTTCATAAATAATGTGTTCAACTGATGGTGCTATACAATATTTTGTTAAATTGTAACCTACACACAAATTTGGGTCGGTTGAAGGGATCGCAACCAGTATGTCAAACAACTGTCTAAATCTCTTTGCATTTGGTAGCTTCAATTAGCTGTAACTTTTTTGTACCTCATCCAATCTGACACTGAAACCAACAGTTCCAATTCCGCCGAGGGCAGAGCCTTGAACGCATGCAAACCCTGTGAATACACTTTCCCATTGTGTCGCGTACAATATTTTTTGTGCAGCCAACAATAATTTGAGCATATGAACAGGATATTTATTGCTTTAAACTCATAACAAAGACTTACTTATTTATGTTGAATGTGTAGTTATGCAAAATACATCAAACGTTGATGTTCCGGTCAATTTAGGAATCATAATATTTGTGTTATCAATAATATTGGATTCGATTTTTGAAGTTCCAGGTTGGTTGTTTATTTTCTACGTCAATAATTTCGTTTGTTGTTTTTAATTTGTTCCAAATTGATTCTTCGATGTAACCTCCTGCCAAGGTATTACGTCACCTGTTACCATTCGTAGAGAAGTTTACAACACTTTATTTTCACCCTTCAAATTTTATTAGTGTAAGTGTAGCTGTTCAAAAGATACGAGAGGGGGAGGGGACTTTTGAGTAGCACTGTATATGAACAGTGAAGAACTAAACTGAGAATAAAATACTTGCAGAGGGCTAATACACGAACTGAATACAAATTCGAATATGAACGCACTGCAACAGATGTCAGATGAACGTTAAAGGACATTCATAGATCACAATAATTGTTTACCAAACGCAACCAAAAATCCCTAATAATAACATTGATGCCAAACTTTCTTCACTCAAATTAAAGTATTATTTGAGTAATAACTGTGGATATGAAAAGTCGCCTCGAGCTAAACTCAAACTAAGTTGAGTTTGAGTATGAGTGAACCCTAAGTGTCGACTATAAATTTCACCCATTATGTTCTATATAATTCTCTGTTTGTTTGTTTTTGTATTAGGAATGTTTATTATTATCATATCATTTCTTACCTTGCACGTCTTCTACGTTCATTTTCACCAATTCATCATGGCGGCGACATGCCAATTACCAGTATAGTCTACAAAAAATTGGAATGTCTAAATTTCAAATGCAGCTACTGGATATTATTGAGAATACCTTAAAAGCGAGATAAGTACTTATTATCATTTGAGGATTTGCCGAGCAGTTCTGCTACTTAACCAAGCAGTTGAGTCAATTTTCCGATCTAGACCGGCAACGATGCAAAATTTAGAAATGATCGAAAAAAATAACGTATTTTCTGGAGTGGTAGCATAAGAAACTTATTTTTTCTCGTCAATAATTGCTGTATTTATCAATCGCTCCTTGTATACAATATCACATCGGCAAATTTATGTCAAACTTCACAACCGTTTGAAAACTTTACACCACTTGCTTTAAATGAAGTAACGAAAAGTAAATTCTTCCATTGTTTCATCTTTTTTGTTCTTGTTTTGATACGTTTTCAGTTTTATTATGAATTTATTGAGTTGAAATTTTGCATTTTGCATGGCTGCTACACTGTCTCATTCTTGTATCGATTTTATCGTTACCAATAACTTGAGTTTAACTTATATTAGTTTCAGTTTGGAAATTTTCTTCATAGCTGTTGCATAAAGTTCCCTAAACTTCTAAGTTGTTCCACTTCATAGCACTTCTCTTGCACTATACTGATAGTATTCGGGATTTGGGATTAAATTACAATTGTATTGCTCAAGACCAAATTTATAATGAAATCCTTAGCGAACTTGTGAGCATATTCCCCTGAACATTGTAAATGTTTTGGTAATTCGTGAGATTTTAGACAAAATCGGTAGATAATGTGGATTGTTTTAAATCGGTGAATAATGTGGATTGTTTTCTATTCTGTCAGTTCTTGATGTGTTGACAGTTTATACTGGAAAAGTAAAATCTTTGTCAAACACTCTTTCCTTGTCGACATAACAATAAAATATTTAACTGAGACTCACCGAATTGAGATTTTAATGATGTGGCAAACTTATTTAATCACAGATATCCCGAATTGCCTAATGTTTCACAAAGTAATGTGTCTAAAATGCATGCACAATTCAGGGAACTTGGACAGGTCAAACCATTGAAAAGAAAACCACACTTCGTTGGAGATGATGTGAAAGTGTACCTATATTTTGTTAAGTGTCGAAGAGAATCCAACTTCAAGTACATGTCAAATTGCCCGTGAAAATAATGTTAGTCATACAGCTGTTCTAAGATGTCTTCATGAAGAAAAACTTTATCCCTACAAATTAACTTTTGTGCAGGAGTTAACAGAAGACGATCCAGATCGTAGAATGGATTTCTGCGAAAGATTGATGAATAAGCTAAACAGACATGAGATAGCTCTTGGTACCATTCTTTCTTCTGACGAATCAACATTCACATTGAATTGAGGGGTAAACCGACAGAACTGTAGATATTGGTCAGCAGAGAATCCTAATTGGATTCGTGAGACACATACTCAGTGCCCTCAAAAGGTGAAACGTTTGGGCCGGTATCATAGGCGACCATATTATTGGTCCTATATTTATAGATGGAAATTTGACAGCTGAAAAATATTTGAATATGCTTAGGAATGAAGTTATTACTGCGTTGGCAAACTTATATCCCAACGCAATAGATCCTAGTTTACCGAATGAAAATGTTTGGTTCCAGCAAGACGGGGCAACACCCCATTATGCTTTAATGGTAAGAACTCATTTAGATGAAATCTTCCCCAATAAATGGATTGGATGAAGAGGTACTATTGAGTGGCCAGCTAGATCGCCAGACCTTACGCCGTTAGATTTTTTCTGTCGGGTTATCTCAAGAATAAAGTATACGCAACACAACCAACTAGCATTGTAGACCTCAAAGACAGGATAACTACAGAAATACGGAATATTCCACCTCAAACTTTAAATAAAGTTTAGGAGGAGTTCTATAGGAGACTGTGCTATTGCCAACAACTAGGTGGAGAACATCAAATACATCAGGTATTTTATGTATGTGTTTATTAACTGTAAAAATAAAAATTTCACCCTTTCATAATTGACCATACATTATTTAGTTTGTTGGAATCGGTTCATGTACATTCACATTAATGTTTACATAACGCACAACTCAATTCAAAAGTTGACGTGTCTCGGCATTTTTTATAATTTTCTAAAATAATAACATAAAGAATTTTATTCCATAAGTGGTTTCCACTCTGTATGTGCGATCCATGGTATCTCCTCTCCCAAACATGGTAATATTACACTCAATTCACAATCCTCCGGTATCTCCCCTTCCTTCCATCTTCTATTTAGTTGTATTCTAATTATTCCTTCTCGTTCTTCTCCTATATTTTTAATAATTTCCGTCTCCGTTATCTTGTCATACCCTGGGACTTTTCCATTGTTCAATAATTTTGAAGCCTCTTCTAGTTCCGATTTTGGTATCTCTTTCCCTACTCCTTTTTGCATACGAGTGGGTATAATTTCTATTCTGTCCTGGGTTCTCAATTCGTGAGAGGGGAGAGAATTATAAAAATGGAATACGTATGATTTCATTTGTTGGTATAATCCTACATTGGGTTCCATACTAGACGGATTAGGCCAATATTTCCAAAAATCTCGGCTTGGTCTCGCAGGTTTTGGGTGAAAATGAGTCTTATTGTCTTGTCTCGTAACTGGTTGTCGTGTCTCGGCGAATATCGTTATAATACAAAAATATTTTCATGAGTTTCAATCGTTTTCCCAAACCTACTTTACTAATGACTGTTTTTTCTATTGTAACCACCGTAACAACCTGAAACTGTGTCAAACTGAAGTTATGACCATTCTTTAAATCGTTCCATCACTTTCCATGATATAACTTGTCGCTTTTGTTTCGCCGTTATGAAAAATGACCAAAATGAAACTCTGTGTACATTGTTTTAATTCAAAAATCTACGAGTCAGATACTGGTTCAAAAATAGAATTATATCGCATCTGTCTATCAAATAATATGGACAGCAATTCAAAACTAAACTGCCGCATATTCTAATAACGAAACATCAATACGAGCCAGCGCTCGTAACGGTTGATATTTTGTCAGAAAATTCCAAATTAAGCGTTTGAAATGTTTGTGAAACTTTGATGTGCTTCAAATTTCAGTTGTTACGCCAACGAGGAATATTTGGACTGCAAATTATTATGCGATTAAACATAAAATAAAAAATGTGCCATTTCCAAGTTAATTAACCATTCAATAAATTCATATTTTCATTTTGAAATAAAATGAGCCGACAGTGTTATGCAGTTATACATCAGAAACTCATTATTCAACCTCCAGATAATTTTGAAAACCCCATCAGCTTCTTCTCAAACCATTCGCATCACAAACAACCAAAATAATATCAACTACAACTCTGGAGGAGTTAAATTAGGTTGAGTTTAAGGTTTAGGGTTTACCCGGCACTTAACTGACTGTCTCCATTGACGTTCTCACTTATTTCTATTCCACGAACAAATTCAAAGCCTATTTGATAATTTGGGCTCAAGGACGTCTGAGCTATCCTGTCCAACAAAAACCTGATTCGGTCCTCGGCGAGATTGAGACAAAGTATATAATGCTCTACTATTGCATTATTTTCCAGTGCATTTTGACAGCAAGAGGCAACCAACAAATGAGAGTAGCTCACAAATTGTGGACACATTAACGAGAACAAAAACAGGCAAGACAGTTAATGGAATGCTTTTCAAAGCTTACTGTCAGAACTGTGATGAGTTTGATATAGTCGAATAAAAAAAACGTAATTTCCAAATATACATTTTATTCTGTTTTCAGTATTTGTTGTTATAGCGGCAACAGGCGTACATCATCTGTGAAAATTTTAATATGTACTTCATACTTCATATTCACTCTAAGAGTGAATGAGATACAGCCTGGTGACCGACGGACGGACAGCGAAGTCATGGTAATAGGGCTCGTTTTTAACCCTCTGGGTACGGAACCCTCGAAACGAAACAATTTTAGGGTTTTCCTGCTACAAGTCAGATGAATGTAACGTTCGAGTACTGATTTCCGATGAATTTCCGACAAACTGAACAACTTATTGCTATAGCTTTTTAATCCGAAAGTGGTTAACGTAAGTTATTGGCGTAAGGGTACCTTTTTCAATACAATTGATAAATGAAATCTAATTGCGATACATGACCTGTTTAGTTCCGTATTAACGTAAAATTATATAATTCACGAGCCGCATGGCGATCACACCCTATCGTTATAACTTTCTAATCCGAAATTGGCAAACTAAGATCAAGATCGCCCTGGCCCGTATTCTCGACAAGTGAGGTTTTGATGCCTATAAATAAAATAATGCCTATAAATAAAATTGTTGAAAATTTTTAATTTCAAGTTATATTTATTTTACAGTTTATTCAAATGTTTATTTTCTAGATTTTTTCTTGAATGGGTCGTAGAAAAAATATACTGTTCGACTCGTGTGGATTGTCCATATCGCACTCGAACGATTGAGCACTCCGCCTACGGCGTCGTGCTCAAACTTCGTCCTCGTGCGATATGTCCATCATATCCACACTAGTTGCACAAACTACTATTGTTGACGTTTATTGATAATATTATAATTTGTTGTCAAAGAGACAGGTATTTTCTCGAAAAAAAAAAAAAAAAAAAAAAAATTGGAGACAAAGTCGTACGGTCGATTGATCCAATGGAAGATGCTACAGTTTGGAATATATTCTGAAGATATTCTTAATAACCTTTCAATTTGTTGGTTTCTTTGCGGTTCTTTGCAAGTATTGAATTTATTTCTGTCAACTTCTTTTCGGCATCTTTGAATGAAAAGTTATTTGAAAATTTACCAGATGAAAGATCCGATTGATATCAGATACTTGATAAGGTAATTTTTCTGGCAGTCGGTCATTCAAGTTTTTTTGTCTCTATGAGACATTAAACATGATATTATAAATTTTTTCTGAATTTCTTCCTTCAAATCACAAATGTGGATAATCTTTCACTTTACCAGTTACCGGATTTTAAATTTTAGTTGACAAAACGGTAGTTTACGGACCAATTTCTGTAATTAGTGAGATGCTGCAGTGCTGCCGGATGTTATGATCGTACATTATCAAGCGTATATATGTTGAAAAAACGAATGGTCTTCAAGAATACCACTTCAAAAAAGAACTCGCACTATTCGTTTTGATGCGTAAACGTCAAAAAGCTCACTTTTCAAGAATACGGCCCCTGACTTCAACTGGCACTGATAGCTCTTAGGAAATTTGATGATAATAGAATTGATAGACGTGGCCAGCTGTAGATTATGTGAATTGGAGAAGGTAACGGCACAACATATTTTATGTATTATTGTAGAACATTCAGAGTTTCTGCTAATGGTAAACTCTCATCACCTCACCCACAAAATGCTGGAGTCCCTCAAGGATTAGTATTAAGCTCTACCCTACTCATCCACACAATAAACGAACTCTGTGACAATTTTCCTGCACCGATAAAACACGTACAATATGCTGATGACCTAATTGTGTATTGCCATGGTAAATCGATCTCAGCAACTTGCAAACTCCTTCAAGCCGCAGTAAACCTTTTACAAGATAGATCTACTCACCTTGGATTATCCTTATCCCAAAACAAATCCAAAATAATCAAGTTTTCAAGAAGATCATCTTCTCCCTTACCTCACATTTTCTTCAATAACATACTCCTACCCATTGCGAATCAATGTAGAATTTTTGGAATAACCTTCGACTCCCGACTTAACTGGAAACACCATATCCATGAACTCAAAGACATCTGTATGAAGATACTAAATATACTCAATACCTTCAGTCACTTTCACTGGGGTTCCGACGAAATCGTATTATTAAGAGTATACAGAGCTCTCATCCGCTCAAAGCTTGATTATGGCTGCTTTATTTACATGTCTGCCTCCAAATATGTCACAGATTCACTGAACTCTGTACACAATACCGCTCTTCGCCTCTGCCTTGGTGCTTTTCGCTCTAGCCCTGCTGATAGTCTCCACATTGAAGCTAATGAACTACCACTATCCCTAAGACGTCAATCCTCTCATATGCTGCCTCAGTATCCTCCAATCCCCTCAATCCTGTTCACTCGCTTTTCATTTCAACGACTAATCCCCTACTTACCCTCGAACAATTATAAAATCTATCCCCCAAATACTCATTCCTTTACTCAAGGACCTTTCTCTGACCTCCACCTTGGATCAAAAATATCCCTCCAATCGATTCCTCACTTAGCATTTATAATAAGCATGAATCTCCCACTGCACTTATAAAGAAAGCATTCCTAGAATTACCACAAAAAAACCGTATGATTTAATACTCTACACAGACGCTTCCAAAACTGACTCCGGTGTTGGTTGTACAGTTTCCACGGAGCATAAAATCATAAGCTCCTTCACCCTACCTATAGTGTGTAGCGTTCACACAGGCGAGCTACAAAGCATTTTTCAAGCTTTTAAAAGCATCCACCTACCCCACAAAAATATTGCAATATGCACAGACTCCCTTTCCTTCATTCAGTCAATCAAGTCAATCTTCACTGACCACCCAATTGTCCAGAATATACACGATCCATCTATCAAACTCTCTTTGCTCAAGATATAATAGTCTCTGTCATCTGGCTTCCATCTCACATCAGCATTGATGGTAACGAAACTGCGGACCGCCACGCGAAATATGCCACCACTAATAACGACCCATCACACATTGTCCAACTCGCAACCGACCTAAAGATCCACTTCAAAAACGTTACACAAGATTCTTGGCGACACCTGTGGCGCAATAGTACGACAGCACTTCATGATATCCATCCATCCACTTCTCCTCTCTCCCTGAACTTCTTAACCCGGAGAGAGGCTACTACAATCAGAAGAATCCGAATCAGTCATACCAAACTCTCACACGGATATCTGATGTCTTCAGGAAATCGTCCCGTTTGCCATAGCTGTAACGATATTGTGACCGTTAAGCACATACTGACGGACTGCAAACAATTTGCTGCTATATACAAACAACTTGATCTTAGGCCCAACCTCAAGGAAATGCTCCACTGCCCTACCGAAATCAAGAAAGTCTTACAGTTCCTGAAAGCTACTAACCTATACTGTAATATTATATTATTTAACGAGCGGTAATGGTCATAACTCACTTGATGAATTACAGCACTCGCCTGCGGCTCGTGCTGCAAACTTCATCTGCGTGAGTTATGACCTACATTACCGCTCGTTGAATACTATACTTTATCTACGACTATAACAATAAATACTAAGACACAAGTACAGACAAAAACTTTATTAACAAATCTTAATAGGTACCTATAACATTGCTTTAAAAACTTTAGTTGTGATTATTCATTTTGTTTATTAATAAAATTAACAGTAAAGTTTGAACAACCAGTGAACTGAATATTTGGGACCGAATTATGGAAGTTTATTGTTTCTTTTTGTGTTTGTTGCATATATGTTGATGATGTAGGTACTGGTTGAGGTGTTATAGAACTGTATATTCTATTTGCGGTATCTTTCTTATTTTTTTCGGAATCATCAACGTACCCCTCAGCCACAGTAGTTGATCGCCAACCGCCATGTCGTTTCAGTGCCGTTATATCCCCTCCAGCATCTACTTAATAAAGTTGCCGATGAGCGGCGAAAACAATGCCCTGTATATAAATTACAGTCGGGTAATTTTAAAAATGTAGCAATGTCTTTCCCCATTGCTCCAAATTTATTAATGCCAATTCTTTGTGAATGATATTTTCCATTTTGATATTTGAAGAATAATATCGTTTGCGATATATCGGTAGGACGAAGATTTAAATATTTCTTAACTACGGTATAAAAGTTTCCCGTAACAGTGAATTTTCTGGCAATTTTTGTTTTTGTATTTGGTACACTGACCATAAAAATAGATCCATGATCTTCTAAATCTGTAATTTGCATAGAGTATAATTCTGCTGCACGACAAGCACCCATAATGCCCATTATTAAAGCAACCTAAAATAAATTATATAATGATAAAAACGATTGAATTATTGTGAAATCGATCTACCTTTGTCGCCAGATATTTCTCATCAGGAGCTTCATTTATGAAATTATTAAGTTGTTCTGGCGTAAATGTTTTTGCCTTTTTAGCTACATGTTTCTCTGATTGACGTTTAAGAAACGCACGTAATTTTAAATAATTCTCTATATTGATTCCATTATTTATGTTGAGTGTGCTTCTTAGCATGGAGTAGAAAGTCCATAGAGACGATGCTTTATATTTAGTGCTAAGTTCAGTAAAATATGCCAAAAGTACGTTTTCTGTAAACGATGACCTAATGTCCTTACTGCTACACCAATCTTGAAAATTTTTGTATACACTTCTATATTTGTTTTGGGATTTTTCAGGCAATAAATTCTGTATGGTAACATTAGCTATTTGTCTTATTTCTGGCGGTGTACATAATAATTCATCTTCACTATCTGAATTCATCTTTTTCAGCACAAAATTCACAATAATAAGAATTCGGTATTAACTTAATTTGAAAACGTCAAAATAATTCAAGTGTCACAAGTGACATTACTCCCCATCCGGCTTGTGCTTGTACAGAAGTACAGAGTACAGAGCCACGTTGATATTCGGTTCGTAAATATCTTCAAGAATTTCCGATTTATTATAGTGAGTTATAAGCAGTGAGTTATTATAACTCACGCTGTTCGCTTACAGATACTATAACCTGCTTAAAAGCAGTTGAATAATTAGTATATAATATAATAGGAGTAGATAAAATCTAATTTAAATATTTGTAATAATTATGTAAATATCTGTATTTATTGTGCCAATGACCAGCGCTGTCGAGGCACGTAAAGCTTAAATAAAAAATATATAAGTATCTAGCATATTATTGAAAGTCTGCACATTAAATTGATTCTGATCTAAATTGCCGTTTTTATTGATGAATTGAAGCTCATCACATCGTGTACCTATTTGCATTTGATAATTATCTAATTTCAGCTACAATTATTCTCTTGATGACAATTGTGACCAAGCTTTTTTTGTTCTCATCACCTAATGAACTTTTACATTCATATGCTAGAATTAAAAGCTCTCACAATTTGTCATTATCACCATGAAAACCATAATACAAGATTAGTGAACACGTTTAATAACCAGATAGCCAGTTTTTTTTTATTATTAGAGCACAGAATGCAAATGAATTGCAACAGTTAAAATGTAAACGACAGTAATTTCGAGATAATGGAAAACAACAAACTATACACGGATGATTGAAAACATTAACACATGATACAATACATATTTCTCGTTATAAATTAACATAAGAACACTCAAGTGAAAAAAATGCTAACGTGACTATTACTATCGTGCTCGTACCACATAAATAATGTAACCAGTCGCTCCATTTGAGTCCCCGCACAATAAATTAAAACGATAAACGAAAGCATAGTTAATGTATCACTGTATTTATTTCAAAAATTCACGAATTGCTCCCATTGCGAATGGCCAGCAGTTAACTTCGAAATAACGTAACAAAAAATGGAAATAATAATAGCTTTTTATTATACCGGCCGCTACAAAACTTGTGAATGAGAACACAAAGTTAGATAAATTTGAACAAACGCTCAATTGCTCACTTCAGTGGCCGCTCTCAGTTCACCACTTTCTGATTAGAATATCGATAAGGTGTTGTGTGCGTCGTAAATTTCAGCAGTACTATCTCCACCTGGCTTGTAGCAGAGAGTACCTGAGTAACTGTGTTGTTTTTTATAATCGTATAGCCACATTAACGTCCACAAAGAATTGCGTCTTTTTTAGTGATCATGACATGTTTCATTAAAAAAGTAGACACTTTTCGATTTTAACACAAAAAGTATATTGAAGATAGTGAGGTGTTTGTAAACGTGCTCAGGAAGAGGGGCATCTAATTCAACGCACATAATGAAGGAGCCGAATAATAAAAGACTAAGAATTAAAGGAAGCGATTCAGTATATGCGGATGAATGTGTAGCTAGTATTTCAGCCGAATGTGTTCAAATTTGGCTACCAATGTAAGTCAAAGAAATTTCCAATAATCAAATACCTGCGTTATCAGGATAGTATCATACGTTTTCATCCAGGTTTTCTTGAGATTTATCATTGGAATTGTTGTTAATCTGTATTTCTGTTTTTGTGGTATAATGATGCACCCAAAGCTCATTTCCCAAAACCATTTCTGCAGTAGTTTACAGTGATTGACGGTCCTAGACATTCAGCATCATCCGTGTTCAAATGGTCACATTTGAAAGAAGAGAACCACTTACAAATGATTCAATGCGACGGTGCACATTCAGGATAATATTATCCATGTTAAATAGTATATTGAAGTATAAGTGGATATTAAGGTCTTTAAAACACGCACGATTTTTCGAGTACGACGGCGAAGTGTTTTAAAGACCAGTTATCCACGAATACTTTACGCTATTTTTTTTATTGGTGCATTTTGAAATTATGAATACTGATCTATATTTACTACAACAACAAGAAATGGAAATCATAGATGGAAATAAGGAATAAATGTCAAATGGTTGAATTCGTGATGTATACCTTGCGTTGTCATGGAAATGAGAAAAGCATAAACTAATTTGTATTTTGATGGAAGTTCAACCTTATTGAATATTGAGTATTAATTGAGTATTAATTTAAATACCACCTCCTAAGATTTGAAAAATCGAAATATTAATATTTCAAACAATACCAACGGCACTTTCCATTTCAATTTATAAATTTGACATTGTTAAATATTGTTAAATAAAAGTTTTGACGTCACAAACCACTCCTGTCAGATCAATAATAAAAAAATTGTCATTTAGACATGATTTAGACCATAGATGTTGCCACGGTAACTTCAAAACACGCGCGTTTTATAAAGTTCGATTCAAACACGCTGAGGCGTGCTTTAAATAGATGAAATGGTTCACCAATAAAAAGTAATAATGTTTAATTGACACTCGAATTTCTGTTTTCTCCTTATTCTCCCAGCAACGAAAACAGTTTTATTTAAGTGTGTATTAAAACTGATATATCTGTCATTTTTATGTACAATTTTGACAGATGACATGATGACATCATAAACATGGCGAAAACTAACAATAATCCCGTAGCGAAAGTGATGCCAGCCTCTGAAAAGTCTTTTTTCATTAAACCTCCCTCACTATTTCAGTATATTAAAAGGAAAAGATTAATCGATTTTTTCAACAGGCTAATCTATACCCAGCCAAGAGCTATGGACTCAAAAACATTTCCAATAATTTTTCTAGAGTCGATTCATAAACACGATTCATAACCACAAAAATTTGAATAAAATTTATCAGCCTTCACACTAGGTCATTGACCTATGATGATTTTTTGCCTTCTCAGTTAAAGAATTTCTGTAATAATCCTTTTGTGATTATCTTATTCTAACAGATCTACATAAGATAGATAACAGGAAATTGTGGACAAGAATAAAAAGATTGAGAGAAAATAAATATAAAGATATTAGAGCAACAAAAAATCTAGTAGTACAATCGGAAATGGAAGAAATATTGAAAGCATGGAAAGAATACTATTCAGAGCAATTCAAAACATTAAAATCGGAAGAGTATATAATAACAGTAGAAAAGGAAATCGACCAGTTACAAGGAATCCAAAAAGAAGAGATAGTTCAAGTAATACAAGAAATCAAAATAGGCAAGGCTAACGGAGAAGATGAGATAGCGCTAGAGATGATTAAATCTTTGGGGGAAAGAGGAAAGGAATGGATATGGAAGTTATGCAAAGAAGCAGAGGTACAACAGAAAATTCCAGGGGAAAGGGAAAATAACTTCATAATACCATCTTCAAAAAGGGAGATCAGGCACAATGTGGGAATTACAGAGCAATCTGTTTGGCCCAAACTAGCTATAAAGTATACACAAAAATAATAGAAAAAAGATTAGGGGAATATGTAGAACCAAAATTAGGAAAAGAACAGGGAGCTTTTAGACATGGAAGACAAACAAATGATAATATTTATATACTGAGGAATATAATCGAAAGAAAAATAGAAGAGGGAGAAGAAATGTACCTTACATTTATAGATCTAGAAGCAGCCTTTGATACAGTAGATAGAAGGGAAGTATGGAGAACCCTTGAAAAATTGGAAGTTCCACCAAACTAAATAAATATAATTAAAAGTGTATACGAGACAGTTAGAGCCAAGGTGCAAATTGCACGGCAAAGGTCAGAAGAAGTTAAAATGTGTAAGGGAATAAACCAAGGCGACAGTTGAAGCCCATTACTGTTTATAATAATCATTTATAGGATTGTGAAACGAACTGGAGAGAAGAATGAGCATCTGCATACTATAATGGAACACAGAAATTTAGAACCGATAAAAATAAGTAGTCTACTTTATGCAGATGATGTGGTCCTAGTAGCGAATACAAAGAACAAAATGCAAAAACTAGTGAATATTTGGACTCAAGAAATAGAGAACATGGAGATGGAGGTGAACATGAATAAAACAAAAGTGATGATAATAGATGAAAAACAACTTGGTTATCGAAATAATGAAGATGTTAAATGCAAAAAACAAACACTAGAAAGAGTAACAACACTTGAATATTTGAGAAGTATAGTAACAGAAGATGGAAAAATAGATGCAGAAATAACAAACAGAGCAAATAAATCAACAAAAATATACTACTCTCTAAATAAAACAATTCTTGGATATAAAGATATAGACTTGGAAGTGAAAATGAAAATTCATAATATGATAACAGCTCCTACAATATTATATGCAAGTGAAAAAAAGGACGAAACTAGAATAAACGCCATAGAAATGAAACATCTAAGAAGAATTGCAAGGAAAACTAAATGGGATAGGATTATAAATGACGTAATTAGAGAGACAATTAAACAGGAACTGGTAACTGGTGAAATAAAAAAGAGACAACTTAGCTGGTATGGTCATATGGCAAGAATGGAGGCAAGGGGTAGGCCAAGAAGAAAATGGTTAGACCAAATACAAGAGATGGGTTTAGAAAGAGAAAAGACCATAGCAGAAATGAAAAACCTTGTATTAGACAGAAAGGCATGGAATAAACGGGTACAGGACATGGAATCCACATCCGACGCCTGAAAGTGCAAAAGGATCTAGAAAAGAAGAAGGAGGGGAGATTATCTTATTCCATTTTTCATATTGAAACTATTGTATACGTTTCTCCAACTGCTGCCCCACACTACATCATCTCCAAACCATTCTTTTAACACTTGACATGCTTGTACAGGATTCATATTTAAATTGTTACACTGTTTGGACATAATTTAAGCTCTCTCCTACCAAAATTTTCTACCGCATAGCCATTTGTCACTTGAATGGATGCATTCTCTTTTTCACACCGGATCTCCATAAATTCACTAAGGAGATGTATAATATGCGTCCAGATTAATGTGAGAAATATATGTATCTCTTTGGAAATATGGTAAAAAAACCCTCCGAAAACAGCCGAAATAAAATTTCCCGCATGAATCCAGATAGAATCGTACATGACTCACTACATTCGCAGGAAAATACTCGGGATGATATGGAAAGAGTAGTTACTCGATTTTACTTTAAAATATGTTCTGGTGATCTAGATTTATTTTCAACAGAAGCCGTTTTCACTATCAAGTTCAATGTAGAAAACATGTAGACATATACAGTAATGGGCAAATGTGGGGAGATTACCTATTTTTTTTTATAGTCTTTAACAATTTTGAACTTCCGGTTTTACTGAAAGTAATGTCGATTTTAAAATTTGCAATGGAACACCCTGTATATTATT
>CAJUYG010001486.1:0-28585 GCA_910591675.1 Galerucella calmariensis
TTATCTTACAACTACATTTTTGGAACGTAATTTCATTGAATAATAATTATGTTTAACACCCTTTATCTCTCTTAATATCAACATTTTATCAAGGCTAGTTGATTCAAATCGCAATATTTTGAAGTGAAGATCGTACTGTACTTTTATGTGCAATTACTTAACCACCCTGTATATCGATGCCGATAAAGCTTAGTGAAATATAGCAAACATTTTTTAGTGTAAACCGTAGTTTTCCCATTCATTCAGTGAGTCAACAAGTCTGCTAATTGTTTCATAAAAAATATGCCGCGAAGAAAATATAACCTTTGCATACCTGTTTGACATACGGAGTAATAATTCCTATACTGTTTGATTTGATACCAAGACGATACAATTCATTAACGTAGTAAAAAACCTGGGCTGCCTCGTGGGGATTGAACCATGATGGCGAATCAGTAGTCTGATAATTCTCGCCATCTACACCGTGAAAAACGACTTGTGAAGGTTTATTGTTAGATTTTTTGGGTAAAATTTCTTCTAGTGATTGTAAAAGTTTTGCTTCTTCACTATCTTCCGCATCAATCTGAAATATTTGGAATATATCACAATTTGACGATTCAAAGCAATTGCAACATATATTTAACAAAAGCCATAAATTCCAAAAATTCCAATTTTACGTTATCGTCAAATCCACTTTACACCAGCTGTTAAATATAATCTGAATACGAAAAACTATCTGATACAATTTTGGAATCGATGCACGCATCCATTTACCGAAATTTAGAAACCACTATTCAAACCATAGATGAAGAAGACTACTTTGAAAGTTCAAATACAGGAAAATATATCACTCTAGGCTATGAATCTGTAACAAAAAGAATTCTTCGGAAACTTACATCAATACATCATTAAAATGAATGAGTACTGCTTTTCAAACCACTATTACCCCGAGTGCTGGAAGATAGGAAGTATAATAAATATTCCAAAGCGTAACACAGACCATACAAGCAACCTAGAAAAAATTATAATAGCAAAGCTTCTCGAAGAAGTCAAAAATAAAATTCCTGGTAACCAGTTCGGCTTCAAACAGAAGAACTCTACTCTACATCCATTAGTCATCCTTACTAATAATATACAAGCAACGGCGATGAGGGGAGGAAAAACATCGGCATTATTCCTAGACATACAAAAAGCGTTCCATAGTATCTGGCATTATGGATTGATATAGGTACAATAAGCTTCATTTTCTTTTTTCTTCATTTTTATTAACAGAGTATCAATTTACATTCTATGGGTCAATTTGCTTGCAAGTGCTAGGTGAACTAGCATCTATAAGGTCTTGATGAGGTTTACATTCAGTGATGTAACCTCTCAATCAGTGTTTCTAGGTCTTAACAATGCCTCTAGTCGTGGATTTGAATGAATGTCTACGTGAATGGTGTGATGATACACATCATGGCGCATCTACTATTGACGGAGTATTTTCGATTTTCGTCAGATTTTGAAGCGCAGCCCCTCAGCTCGCCTGCATATGTCCATATAGGCTCAATGACAGTCTTGTAGATAAGGATTTTGTTTTCTAATGAGACTTTTAATTTGTTCCTATTAGCCAATGTAGTTCTCTTGCTTTTATGTCAAGTTGTTTTCTTTTTTATATGATGTAATGTTTCCAGTTAAGCTTTTTGTCTAGGTGGATTCCTAAATATTTGGCGCTGTCTGCTTGTGGTATTTCTGTATTATTTAGCTTCACTGGGTGACATGTGCCTTTACGTGGCGTAAATTTTACGTGTTGATTTGGTTTCATTTACTTTAATCCTCTATTTTTGTAGCCACAAAAAGTTTCATGAAATGAAGGTATCGGATTACCCAATTAGAATTATAGCAAACATAATCAAAGAGAAAAAGAATCAGGGTTTAAATAAATGACAAATATTCAAAGGAACTCACAAAGGAACAACTCTATAAATAAATAAACACTCTATATATAAAGAAAAGCACCATCACTCGTTCCTGTCAATGAATACAACAACAACAACTCAATTTTATTTGATATATATATGGTAATTATTTATTCATTC
This sequence comes from Galerucella calmariensis, assembly GCA_910591675.1. Taxonomy (NCBI): domain Eukaryota; kingdom Metazoa; phylum Arthropoda; class Insecta; order Coleoptera; family Chrysomelidae; genus Galerucella; species Galerucella calmariensis. The sequence continues at coordinate 2,058 of CAJUYG010001486.1, forward strand.
TTGATTTTAATTCAGTCTAATAGCTATTACCAGTGTTTTGTGAGCTTAGTAATCTGTGATCATCAACAACGAAAAATTAGCCTGGTGTGTTAATAAGTTTCTGTTTCTTAAAAAATGGATCCTATTTAAGCAGCTATTGTAATTGCTGAAGAAGACGCTCTAGATGTAGGTCTAAAGTCGCGTCCACATTATGTCGAATGGTGTCGATCGACAATCGACTATTGTAAAGCTGCGTCCACATTATGGATCGACAATGTCGGGCGACCATCCACACTGGATCGACATTGTCGATCGACACCATTCGACATAATGTGGACGCGACTTTATAGTCGGCCGCGCTGTAGACCTTCTTCAACCCATAGAACAGCATGAAGTTTGGGAAGAAGGACGTGATCGGGAGCCCCGTATCAGAAATAACCATTAAAAATTGGTAGTTATTCACAATAAATTGAATCATCACTTTGGAGTATACTATGAAGAGTTGAACTTCCTGACACACTATACAATTTTTTATTAAAATCATAAGTCACCTCCAGCTGTGCATTTATTTTCACTGAAATAAAAACTAAAATATCTCCAAACAAAAATATTTTTATGTTTCTAATATATGACATAAATGACAATTAATACATTATCAATCGGTAGCGGGTAGCGTATTTTAATTCTTATTGAAAAAATGGCTACTGATATCACAGCGCTCAATCTGATCAGGTAACAAAACACGCGTTCAGCAGGAAATTGATGATCGCTTCGGTAGAGCGGCGCTGCGATGAACGCGACCAATATCAAAAGTGCCAGCAAAATTTACCAACTGATATGCAGATCTTCGTTACAATATGCAAGTATCATATGGTCATGACGCCAATAAATAATATAGTCCAGTAATTTAAGGCATTTTAATCCCCAATCAGCGGAAAAATTCCTAGTGAGCTGGATTTTTGTATACACGTTTTTATTACAGTGTTGTAATGAAGATGTGAAAAATTGACATCGATATCGTGCCGGCTAAAAGAGTTATGAAGGTCAAAAGGTCACGAAAATCGCAAATATCTCGCGGCCTATTGCTTGGAGGTAAGTTTCATTTTTTATTTTGTGATTTGAAAACACACTGAAATAGAAGAAAATCAAATAGCGGATGAATTAGCAAAAAACATTGGAAAGATCTAGTAGGGCTAAGACAAATTACCGGGAAACTACAAACTGGTGAGAAATAATCTAGGTCAAAGTAAGACTGCTATAAGCGTTTGCATAGCGATACAACTATAGGAGAATACCAGATAGAAGAAAGACACTTACCCAAACTGAAGCCTGCGGATTAACTAAAACTTCAGGAAATGGGACTGAAGGAGCTACTACTACTATCTGATAATTTCCTTTTCAGATAAGTAGAAGGAAAGGTGCACAATAAATCTTTTAGTTCTCAGTAAATGTCACACTATGTTGAAGTATAATGAAGCTATTATAGAATTATTTATAATCATGTCTTCTTGATACGAAATGCCCGCGAAAATGGTTTTCATCGAAGTTCGTATTTATCTAAACGTAAAATGAACTAACGAACGAACATCCTCACGAGCGAACAGAATTTGGTGATGTAAACGTGGCATCAGACACGAACATTATTTGCTCACCCATTTTGAAAAAAGATATAATATATTTCTGTTATTAGTCCAGCTAAATTAGTCAAAATATTGAAATAATATGAGTTTTCAGTAAAAAAAGCACTCAAAAATGGTTCACTCCATTCAAACGAGAAATTCAAATGAAAGAGTTTTCAACAAAACTGAAAAATAAATATAGATTATCAACATTATTTACCGTTGCAACAAGGTCATGCTTATAAAATAACATATTGTACATGTTCATGATATCAGGAAGCGCTCTGTAATTGTAGAGTAATTTTGTAACCAGTCTTGGATCAAAACCAGACGTTTGTGGAAATCCTTCAGGATCACATACATATGGGAATCTGTTCATCAATCTCTCTAAATATGATTCACTTAATCCACATGCTTCAGCAACTTTACAAAGGACTACTGGTCCTAACTGCATGGGATCACCTAAAACGCAAATAATAGGTACAGTTTAAAAATATCTTGGATGCGTTATTTGTGATATATTCATTAATTTGTTGGTTTTTGATGGGAAATTTAATACAATACATTTTTATTTACATTTTTGGAACTTTAGTTCTTTACGCCAAGTTATGTTTGAGAGACCAGGGGTCGCAACGCAAAAGATCTGACCGTTACGCGTTACGTTACGCTGCGTTATGTTACATTGCTTCGTTATGTGCCTTGCTTTTGCGTGCTTGTGCCTCCTTAGTCTCTCTCTCGTTTACGAAGCAGCGATTCATAATAATAAATATGCTCATACCCGGATTCGAACCCGGGCCGCCCGCGTGTAATGCGAGCATTCTAACCACTGAACCACCGATGCTATATTGAAAATCTATGCAAAGCTGGTATTCGCAGTGCTAGTGATCTACTTGAATTTTTGTTCGGATAAATTTTTACTATTATTTCCATAATTTTTTTTGCGCGATTAAGGGGTCTAGCTACTTTTCGAAATACAGGGTGTTGAAATTTTGAAAACTTGAATGTTTTAATTCGATAACTTTAAAATGGATTGATAAATTGATTTGACATTTGGCAGGTAGTTTTTAAATGTAAAAGGGCATATTTTGAAAGAAATTGTAGTTTGTGCAACTAGTGTGGATATGATGGCCATATCGTACGAGGACGAAGATGAAGCACGACGCCGTAGGCGGAGTGCTCAATCGTTCAAGTGCGATATGGACAATCCACACGAGTCGAGTAGCATATTTTTTCTACGACCCACTTAGGAAAAAATCTAGAAAATAAAAATTTCTATAAACTGTAATATAACTTCAAATTAAAGATTTAACAATTCAATTTTATGTTTCCACTAATTTTGTGGTAAACGAATGTCCAATTTGTATAATGCTACGGTTTCCTTTTTTAAATATACGATGCTGTTATAAGTAGATGTTGCCAGTCGGACTCCCTCATGGAGGGTACCGTACCATTATCTATAATAATGAATATTCTGCTAAATATTTCAAACGTCTACCTGTTGTCGTTATTAATATCAAGCAGAATGATTATTTAAAAATAAAATTAACAATAAAAAAAATTCCTCGCGGGGAATCGAACCCGGGTCTACCGCGTGAGAGTCTGGTGTGCTTACTACTCAACCACCAAAGAATATGCAAATTGTTTATCTATAACGTCAGATGTATTACATGACTTTTTCTTAAAAGGAACTAAAGTTCCTACCGTGTGTCCCGCGACACGTTCTACCTTTTTGTTGGTGTCCCACGCTTCAGCGTGTTTCAAATCTTACTTTCAAATACGCGTATGCGCGTTCCGATTGATTCACCTAGGGGAGAAAAGTGATTATTTGAAATTAAAATTCTGCATTCATTAGATTTAATTCTTTGGAGCCGGTTTAGCAAAAATTCGGACTTATTTTTGGAATCTTAAGAGTTAATTGACAAGTGTGTATAATTCGGACATAGAAAGTATGTTGATTCAAATGATAGGGTTATGGATAATGCAATTTTGGGTTTTTTTACCACATCACTGTGTAATAAAGGAGGAATTGTTGTCGACAAAACTAGGGGAAATATTTGATGCACCAAATCTCAAAACCATCATCTAGTAATGATGTTATGCAGAAGGGTTTTACGGTTCAATCTGAGTTATTTCAAATTTTGTGCAGATTTCGGCTACATAAATATGAAAAACTTTAGACAATTATTCATCATCCAGCCAATCTTGATATTGAATATCTAAACCGTCATTGTCATCCCCAGCTCAGATGAGAGTGTCCCACAAAGTGGGGGTCACTTACCCGCGAACTTAATCTGTCATCTGTCTCACTCAGTCTCATGTGCGTGGATAATGCCTTCGCGCTCCTACCCACAGAGGCATTAAAATTGAGTTTAGGGGATGATTGGCCCCTTGGATCGGTCTGTTTTTTTGTAAAAGATTTTAAAATAGTTTTCTGATGGACATATATAAAAATGGAGCATCAGAATTTACGTGAAGTTGAGCAATTATTTTGGGAGCTTTAAAGCGTCTGCAAAGCAATATGGCCGACGGAAAGTGTCTGGGAGTATTAGCGACTTATTTTCAAGGATATTGCCTAAAATATATGTAAAATTCAGCTCGGAGAATTTACCTGAGGTAAGTAATGTTTTTATGTACCTTGATTACCTGATACCTGAAAATTGGCCGTCTAAGCAAGCTAGCAGCTAGGCATGTATTCTTAGTACATACTAACACTACTCAATCGTCCACATTTCCTTCGTCAGAAAATACGTGACGTCTGGTGGCCCTGGGATCTTACTCTATTGCAGACAATATATCAAAACATTCAGGTGCTATTCAGCAATTAGGCCAATCTATTGAAAATTGAGATTTTTTTCATTTTCAAATAAAATCGATAATGCGATTGGGAAAGACAAACGCGGAATATAGCCGACCCAGCAAAAATTGATGATTTTTTTGGCGTTTTTACGTAAGAGATCAAATTTTGTAGATTCTCCTGATCACACATCCAATCACATGCGTGAAAAAAATACGCCTAGACCAAACTTCATTCATTACGGACTTCCAGTTCTAGATACTAATTTGAATATTTTTGGCATAAACAACAAAGTATCATCTATCAAAACCAAATTTGATTTAAAATTAAACTCTGTTCACAATTTTTTCATACTATATTCTCAATTAAATCACCAATAATTTACCAGGTACCCATGCCTTTAAACATGTTCAATCTCCAAATTCCGTCGCACATAAAACTTGCCGACCTTACTTCTCAAAACCTGCTACAGTAGAAATGTTGATAGGTGCTGACCTATTCTGGCAGCTTTTAGGTAGTAATCAAATCAGTTTAGGTAAAAACTTGCCTTCCCTACAAGAAACGAAGCTTGGATGGATCGTTTCTGGTCGAGTCGGCCCTTCCTTGGGCATTTCATTTCCTCAAAGAGTTTCTTGCAATTTTAGCTGCAATCAAGAATTATTACAAATTCTCACTTCGGGAGCTTAAGGAAGTATCCAATGAAAAACACTTTTCTCAAGATGAAGCCCTTTGTGAAAATATTTTCCAATACCTTTAAAAGAAACAGTGAAGGTCGATTAATAGTTGATATGCCACTTAAACAAGACCCAAGTTGTTTGAGCGAGTCAAGGTCCCAAGCAAAGCAAATATTTTACTTCTTGGAACGTCGCTTGCTGTAAAACCCCAAACTTCTATCATTGTATGAAGAATTCATAGCCGACTATTTGGATTTGACCCATATATCGTTAGTTGAGGAACAGTGTGAACCTGTCCAAAAATACTATATTCCACATCATGCAGCCGTACCACAAGGCTCAGAGTAGTCTTCGATGCTTCGACACCGAGAAGTAATGGCCTTTATTTGAATAATAATCAATTAATAGGTCCAACTCTCCAAAACGATTTACTTTCTATCATTTTGAGATACCGAAAACATCCATATGTTATCTCAGCCGATATAGCCAAAAGGTACCGACAGGTCTTGATCAATCCCAAACAGCTTTGAAACAACGGATTCGGAATCTGACAGTCTTTGCCAGATAAAGCGCCAATAATTTCTATGTTGACGATTTTATCAGTGGAGATAACACCATTCCAGAGCTCAAAGAATTTGTTTCGAAGTCTCCAATGTGTTGAAAAGTGGATGCTTTGATATTAGAAAGTGGTATTCCAATTGTCCAGAGATCTTATAGGGCGTAGAGCGTTCCAATTTAGCTTAGGGCGTTTTAGATTTCTCCAATGATGACAAAACCAAAACCATGGGATTGAAATGGTCTTGTCAAAGCGATAATTCATTCTATAGTGTTAATTCAGGGCCTGCTTCTATAAAAATCACAAAGAGGGTCATTTTGCCTTCAATTTCCAAGATTTTTGATCTCTTAGGATTATCAAGCCCATGCACCATTCTAATCAAATCGAGAAGCTTTCATGGGATGACCCTGTTTCTGATAATTTAAAAGAAACATGGAACAATTTCCACAACGAATTAATTCTTATAAACAATTTGTCAATACCCCGTCATGTTTTGCTTCCGAATGCGTCCACTATTTATTTGCACGGATTTTGTGATTCCTCAGAACGTGCTTATGGCGCTTGTATATATGTGCTAACTCCAAGGTCGCCCCAATAAAGACAATCACAATACCCAGGCTTGATTTGTGCTCCACTGTATTATTGTCACGATTAACACAGAAGGCGATAAATTCCATGCATTCAGACATAAGGGGGCGTCCATTGATTACGTGAGGTGTTCTAGGGGGGATCAAGCTCAATATTTCCAAATCCCACTTAGGGGGGAGGGAGGTCTTGGAAAATATCACGTAATTATTTTTCTCGCAAAAAACGGTGTAAAATTTGTCAAAATGAATGTTTCTCCAATGAAATTCAAAAAATTCGTGAAAACAAAGGTGATAACTCGAAGAGTAAACTCTCAGGTTCAACTCAATTCCTTGACGGCAGCCTACGCGTCGGAGGGAGGGTAAAATACTCCGATTATAATTTCAATAAAAAACACCCTATCCTATTGCAGTCTCATCATCCCCTTACTAAATTACTGTTCCGAAAAACACACAGCAATCCAGTAATAAGTTGTATGAAAGAACAATGGTCTTGATCAAAGATGATAGCAGCAGCGCCAGCAGCCCGACACAATGGCAGCTGGGGAGAATTGTGCAATTGCATACTGGAGCCGATGGTATAAGCAGGGTTGCATATATCTGCTGGTGTTATCAAACGAACTTTTCCAAACATATATGTCCATTGCCCACAGAAAATTTTGAAAGACAATCCTATGGGGTGTGTAGGACAAGTTGTAGTAATAGCAAAATGTATACTGTAGCATATTTAAAATAAATTGGGATTACGAGATGCCGTTGTATATTGGTAATGTTGAACGTCAAGTTCATGGGTTCACTAATTTATCAAAATTGGAATTATACTTACCATTGATATACAAATCATTGATTTGTATATCAATGACATTTTCAATGATTATTCTGTGTTGGCTCAATTTTTCTCCACATCGTTGGAATATTTTTGTAGCCAACAGAAATTATTAATGGAAACATATATAAGGTCTCAGAAAAGTCCAGCTGATTAATGATATTTTTAGTGAATTGTCCGCTTCGGAAATATTAAATACTGACGTATGCACGGACCCAATATTTTTTTCACATAAAAATTCATTTTTCAGTTTTTGTGTCCTAGCAATTCCGAATAACCAGAACAAGGACGTGTGTACTGATCCAGAATAAAATAGAATCAATAATTATTTGGAAAAGATATTTCAATTACATACGTCTACAACGTAGGATTGCATACTGTTTAAAGTTTATAGAGAAAAAGGATAAAAGAGAGACGGGTGCATCGAGACAAATGGAATTAAAAGAGCTACTACTACAATAAAAATAAAGGTTCTCGAAAAAAATTAAAAGCTTATATTAATGTTTCGATTTTCAATGAAGATTATTTTCTAAACCCAATATTCATAAGTTGAATAATTACCTGCTAGAATGACCTGACCACAACTTTTGTCTAAAAATGAGATAGGAATCATAATATCTGGTTCTCCGGCTTGTGCTGCCTCATCCACAATAATATGTGAAAAATGTCCTTTTGGAAAGGCCATGGAAAAAAATTGTCCAGATGCACCACATGTACAAACAGTAACCCTGTGTCTGCCAAGTGTTGTTTGATCACATTCTAAAAAGTTTAAATAAGATTATTAGCATTATTTTTTTTTTTTCATGCAGCATTAATTGAGATTAAGATCATTAGCTGCAGTTTACATATTTAAATACAGTTATTATTATTATTTTTTTATGGGGCGCCCATAGCTTGGTTACTGCCCCCCTTTTAAAATACATTAACTCAAGTACAAAACTTCACAACACTAGACGGTTGATATTTTACATTTTTTTATTTTTTTTTATTTCAACGCCTGCTTTATGACGTCACTGTTATTTGCCAACAACTCACACAGTTGTTACCAATGCCATAGGTAGGTTCACCAGATAGAAGTTCCAAACGCAGCAGTCTGTCTCTTCACCAATGAAGAACTCAGCTGCTCCAAAATGCGTGAGAACCAAAAAGTCCCATGTGCAGACGATATCTCTTCAGAAATCTTGAAGCTATCACATTTTTGTACACATTGCTCCGCATGTACAATTCTTGCCGTAGGACTGGAATTTTTCCAAACAGATGGAATAGAAGCTAGTACTAATTAGCAATGGGGAAAGGACCAAACACTCCCGGCAGGTAATCGCCCCATATGTATATTGGACACGGCAAGTGAAGTCCTAGAAAAACTAATTGGGCCAAGACTTCAGACATCAGCGACGCAGTCTCAATCATAATAGAGACTTTCAAATCAAAACAAGACAAAAATCAATACTCGAAAGATATTGTACTTCTCGCAACCATCCACATAAAGAACGTGTTCAATTGAATTAGCTGGAATATAGTAAGACCCCTGGTAGAGAAATACAATGTCCCAAGAAATTGAGGTAGAGAATCTAACCATCCAAACCATGGAACATAGTAAATACCGTAGCCATATGAGACGAACGACAGACAAATGCTCAGAAGTCAGAGGTAACAGTTTTACTGAGACGACTTATGATAAATGAAGTAGGACTAAAAGCCACCTCTCCACTTGTGTCTGTTACCAACTCCATCCTACTTTACGGAGCAAAGATATGGGGAGAGACACCGCAAAAAGAATGTCATAGGAAAAGAATAGCAGAAATGCAAAGCGAAGAGCAAGAGTGATCCACATAGATCTATTTGCGCTCGAAAAAAAGACTGGATACGGAAAAGAAGCAGAAAGAATGGAACAATTCATAAGCATTAAAAAATAGCTAAAAAAGAGAGATGCGCAACACTAGAGAAATGACAACAGAGATATGAACTGCTCGCATTTCACCGAGTGTCAAAGCTTTGATCAAGAGAGATCATTGAGAAGTAAATTACTACCTTACACAGCTACTGTCTGGACATGGATATTTCCATCTCACCTGAGTAATTCAGGTAAGGTCGTAGATTCAATCTACCTGGCACGCGGAGACATCCGTGTCGACGCAGAACAGACGTTGGGAATCATTAGAATCACTATGTCGTCTGCAAGGCCCTGCGTTCATACGCTTTGATCATTCAACCTGCAGATAAAGTCATCAACAATTATGTTCCATCAAAGTGGTAAAAGTCCTCCACCTTAAGGGTATTTTTCTGTTGTCCTAACGGTGTACAAAAGGTACTTATGTGAACTACTGTTTGTGCCATCCAGGTATTGCACGAATAGCTTATTGGGTAAGAGTGAAAAATCTTCCTTATTCTGTAGAAATGTTCAGAAATTAAACCACTTTTGACAAGAAATAACAGCCAACTCGCCAAAGCAACGATTCATTTTGATGGGATTAGTATTGCTTTCAAGACCTGCTTTATGCACAGAGCTATGATAAATAACCCACTCCCTGTCATCGTTATTGCTTTAAAAAAAAGTCTTACATAAAAGTTGTTTGATTACAGCTGATTTTTTTAATATGCTGTCAAAAGTTCAATAGCGTGCAAACTCAAGGGAATACAAAAAAAATAATTTTTAATGGGTTACCCTGTACATTTTTGGAATTTCTGATTTTAAAAATATATGGTATGTTACCCCTACCTTCTACCGTTTTTGAGTTATTAAATGTTGAAAACCTTAGTTTTAGTAGTTTATGTAAATATTAAAAAGATAATTTATTAAAGTAAGCAATTAAAATGACAACTAATACTTATGTTTCATAATAAAATATCCCAATTTTTACCTGTTTTATGGAAAATAACAAAAATGAGCGTGCAGCACAAAGAGCATATAGGGTGTTACCTATCTGGAAATACTTATTCCAGAAGTGAAAAATATTCTTGTACAGAATTTTCCGGAAGCCGAACGATATGATATGGATGCGCAGGATTGCGCACCTGCACATAGTGTCCTTCCCGTTCGGAATCATTTAAATAATTTGTTCCCAGTATGGATAAGGAATAATCCAACTATTAACTGGCCACCCAACAGTCCAGATTTGAACCCCATGGATTTTTTTTTGTGGATTCCTAAAAGATATTATTAATAATAATATACAAGTGATTAAAGAAAGGATTCACCTTGAAAATAACAAACTTAATGAAAATAATGAAGTCACCTGCAATTTTATTATAAATAATATAAAGGCGTTATCAATTATGCATTGACAATAATGGTGGACAGTTCGAACATCTTTTATGAGCTATTTATTTATGAACTTTTGTTTAATAAATCTTTGTTTTCTGTTTTGTATATATATATTTTGACTTTTCCTTCCTTACTTTAATAGCTATTTGTATTTGTGTATCAAGAGCAGAAAGTAGTACTTTGGCAGTCTGTCGGCAATCTGTCTAGGCAACACTTATTACATTAAGGTCAGATATTTTTCAGATTTCCCTAGTCCATTAAATTATTACGGAAAATACTGTTGGATGCTTCAACATATTGGAAAATCGACTAAAATATTTTATTCTACAGTTTATCTCAAAATAACTACTAGCTCTCTTTTATCTATAAATAAAATTAGGTGTGCGCCAAAGTTACTTTCTGCTTAAGAGCGCCAATAATGTCAAATTATGACAGCTCGCGGAAAACTTCAACTTTGCAGTTGCTTTTCAAGGCAGAAAAGACGACTTTCGATAGTGGTCGTAGAAAAACCATTTTAATCACTTTATCAGAAAAATGTCAATTATCAAACATATTAGTTGTCATTTTCATATCTTACTTTGATAAATTATCTTTTACATATTTACAGTAATCAGGTACCTAGGTACTAAAACTGATATTTTCAACATTTAATAACTCAATAACGGTACATGGTAGGGGTAACATATTATATATTTTTGAGATCAGGAGAAAAAACCATTCCAAAAATGTGAGAAAATACAGGGTATCCCATTATTTTTGTATCCACCTATATTGGCACGCTACTGAACTTTTGAATATTAAGAAAATCCAACTGTAACCAAAGCACTTTTATGAGACTTTTTTTTCTAAAAGTAATAATAATGATGATAGGGGTGGGCAATTTATAATGAATAACCCTGTACATTCAGATAGAGTATCTTCGTTTATATCCCAAGACGTAAACTTGGGAAAAAAATTTTGCCTATAGCTCTAAACGCTATTCGGTCTTTACTTTATACCCCTACCAATTGTTCACCACATAAACGAATGTTTTTTATCCTAGAAGAGTGAGTATTGTTATTCATGAGCAATATTTAAATATTTGATACTAAGCAAGGTTCGCACTATCACCCCCAGATTGCCTCTAGCAAAGAAGCAAAACCTAGTGCTATAGAGAAAAACCTCTATTATCAGGTGCCGATACTGTTATTTTATTGTTCACAGTTGCTATGTGAACAACACGCCACTTTTACGTTTCAATTTGGAATAAGTAAAGGCGTAATTTTGGAAAAAATTTCTAAACTGTTCCCGCGTGGTTTTCACTCTACTTTTCCGTTTCGTTTATGTAGTTTCTAAGTTTATTTGCAACAATACTGTTCATACAGTTTTTAAGTTCGGTTTTTCGATTCGCTTAATTCTTTTGTGCAGTTATTTCAACAGTTGTAACGTATGTATGTATATTGGGATGACATTCACTGAGATCTAAAAGATCTATTGTGCCTCCTCACTTCTACTTAGTTCCTGAGAAAAGTCTCCATTTGGTGAGAATTACAATTATTTCATTGAAGATGATCAAGAATAATTATAGAACCTACCACATGATTGAATCATGTCAGAAAACCATTTTTAAATCAAGAATTGGAATACTGATTGTAAGATATTCAATAGGACCTAGATCACTAAGTTAACCAAACGATTTTCAAGAAAAAAAAATAGATGGTGTGTAGTGTACCCTTCAGTTATATAAATCTCAACATTGTTGGTTATAGTAAGTCATTATTGTAAGTAATTTAATTTAATAGTGATTAACTAACCAACTATTTTAATTATGAGAGTATTGTAGAAATTATTATCCATTATTTCATTACAGAATATTCTAGAACTTTTTACTGATTATACATATCTCAATCTACCAGATATTTTGGTGTTCTTCATAAAGGAAATCTTAGAAAACTAGCACAGCCTACAATGTTACTAGGATTGCCAGCACTGTTATCATATACCCAGGTACTGCTATGTCAATTTAAACTCAATTATAGTATTAAACATTAAGTCTAATACTTTCATTTAAAATAAAATACCTACCCATACGAATTCCATTATTCTCAAAATTAGAAACTGAAGTATCTTCTTTAGCTAATGATGCAGTTGCACAATAAGGAACCAGCTGAAAAGGAATGGTGTTATTTGTAGCATAGTTGTATGAAATAACTCTAACAAGGTCTCCAGGCTTCAATACTCCTGAGTCAATTAATTTCAAAGCTATTAAATCAGCTGCACTATTAGATGGTGCTGCAATTAGTAACCTAGATGATGGGAGTAGTCTTAAGATTTGTAAGACAGTTTCTATCAGAGTAACTGTCTTTCCAGTACCAGGAGGTCCAAATATTACATAAGGGAGAGGTCTAGCTTTACCCCATAGTACATTTATGACAGCATTTTTCTGGTTACTGTTTAGTTTTTTGTTGTACCATTCCAATTTGAGTTCAGATGGATTATTTTTTTGTGAAGTTTCATTTAGCAAAGAATATTGTTTATTTTTTTGCATTTTACTCGAAATCATTTCAATTTTACTTTTTGTTGAAGTATTTGATGTTAATGAATTTTCAATGGAAAACTCAACTTGATGATCTTTTTCAAGAATTCTGTTTGGGAATAATACCTCCTGTCCTAGATTTGTCACTGCTAAATGAATGGCATGATGCAGCTTGCGATAGTTACTTCTAGATGGAATTATCTTAATAGAATAGTCTTCCCCATCATAACTATCATGAAACAGTTGGTTGAATTTTAGGTAAATATGCTTTGTTCCTATTTTATGTATAAAACCCTCATAATCTATAGTTTTTTTGTTAATTGCATCATTGGCTATTATTTTATCCCCTACAATAAGTGATGGTCGACGTTCTGATAAATTTTCAACTTCCAACATTAAATATTCCCCATTTCTTATGAAGCATGCTTTACTCTGATCATATTTCTGTATTTGTATTAAGTTGGATATTTCATCTAGATGCAATAGAGTATGGAATTTATCTTCATAATTTAAATGTGAAAGATTTGTGATTAGACAAGGTTTGAGCCTTTGTAACTGATCTATAGTACAATTGGTATTTTTTGTATCCACTTTTGTAATTTCATTGATTAATCTTTGAGGTACAATATAATTGGGAATTTGAAACTTTGTGAAACGTGGTCCAGCTTTTGATTGACCTCTTATTATTTCATTGCCTGATTGTTCAAGTGGTCTTAGTTTGTTATATTCATAAGCTATTTTTTGATTACAGTGATTTATTGATACAATTATATTGCAATATTTACTCATGGTAAACTCTCCAAAGTCAAGTGTAAAAAATTCTTTGACATGTCCCACATTTTTAGCAATACAGTTACAAATAATATTATGTATGCTATCAGGTAATAATTCAATATTTTTATTGTACTTCAAAATTTTACATTGTCCATTATTATCAATAAAATTAGCAGAAATTATTTTGAATGTACTTTTGGAACTATTCAAAACACTAATTTCAAAAATTTTTGTGTCACCCAATTTTTCAAAATGTAGATTAATGTCTAATACTGTCAATCCTGGATGAGTATTATTGCAATCGATTATATTTACAGATGGGTGGTTCAGTTTATCCTGATTATTAGATAAGTTTTCCGGTAAAATTTTTATTGCTCTCCAACAACATCTATTTTGTTGACTCTCTATTATCTCAGCTACAATTTTATCTCCTAGCATAGGTTCATATCCTGAAGACAGGGATGATTTGTCAAAAAATATTTTATTGTTAATGGTTCCTGTTTCTTCATTTTTTTTCCAACTAGTTACTTTTCCATTCTCAATGTGTAATCTAAGTGGAGATATCTTATTTATTTCTATAATATTCCCAGTTAAATCAAGATTTTTTTCATTCACAATACATTTCACATCTAATTCCAACCAATCACCTGGTATAGGTAAAAATTCTAATGAGGCACTGTCTAAATTCAGTGCAAAATCATTTGTGAGAATTAACTGTCGTCTTTCTCTACTCACAACTTGGCAAATAATGATTCTGTTATTCCATAGCGAATCAGATAGAACTTCTGATGAATCCCATTCATCCAATACTTCTACATTAGAAACTTGATCAATATTACTTGAGGAAAACAAGTTGAATTTCACTTTGGATCCTATCAAAAATCTTACTTCGGTTTTTGTAAATGTATAAGAATCATCTATTATATATTGATCGTTTTTTATATCGGTAATCGTGCCAGTTTTACTAGAAACCAAATTGTTTGGCGTATTTAAAAAGGACTCATTTTCTATTTCCTTTTCATCTTCATGGTGCAAAATTTGACAAGCATTTGCCAAACTTAACTCTTGATCAAATTTATTATAACCATATAATACCGAGATATAATTACCCATTTATTCTTATAAGGAATAACGAAATCAAAATGTACTTAAATGAAAAATTAACACCACCGAATGATCGGAACCATTATTATTATTATAAATTTTTTTCTCTATGATCCGAGATGTTCCGATACTAGTACTACCGATACGTTATTTCTATTCCGATACCGAATACTTTCATATCGATATCAGCTTTTCGATACTTCATCTCTGATTTGTACTGTGGTCATGGCCATCGTAGGTGGCCATGTCCAATCCATCCAAACTTGTGTATATAGTTGAAATAATACCCTTCTTGGTGTGCGTCATCGCTTGTTAATGTCTTTCTAACACATTACGTAGGAAGAAATGGAAAAAAAGGCAGGTCTGTGATTAATCCTAATAAAAATATCTCAATAATGAACCGTTTGAATGTTTTACAAACGTTAACCCTAATCTTTGACTTACAAAAATTTGATTGGTTGAAGTTTAGATTACGCGTCAGCGCAACCTATCAATCACGAGGTTAAAATACTATGAAGGCGTAACTTTCGTAGCGGCAAGGTGTCTTACGACTTTTTCTACTGTCACACTGACAGTTCTTGTCAGGTGTGTACTTTGTTGCTTACGGTCAAACATTAGCTGCGTTCGTTATTTTGGGCGGAGTAGAATTCGATGAGACCTCTGGCGGAGAAAATTGTAACTAACGGCAACGAGTAAAATAATTCGTTTTGCATTGTTTTTGTATTATATTCATGTCAACGTAATTACCGTGAATTCGTACTTTATTTGTTTAATTTTGTGTCAGTGACAAATTTAAACCTGTGTTTTTCTATTTAACTCAACTCTCATCATTTCTGAGGTAATATTCTTATATAATCAGACACATTATGGAAGAGGTTATGTTATTCTATTTTTTGTTTTCATTGCAGATCAAAGAGAAAATAAGTCGGTATTAAAGATTAAAAATATTACTCAATAGAAACCTACCTTCCCTGCAACTTTTGTAGATATAATTGTATCAAAAATAAAATAAAAACACGAAATCAGACCTAAAACAAAACAGTTAATTGAACGCTTGTTGTACTTTTCACTCAATACAAACCTACCTTCCCTGCAACTTTTGTAGATATAATTATATCAAAAATAAAATAATAACACGAAATCAGACCTAAAACTAAACAGTTAATTGAACGCTTATTGTACTTTTCACAAATATTAACCATACCTATTACTCCAAAAATAAAAATATTAGGAGTCAAAATTTATTTTAACAACACAAAATACTAAAGCACAATCAAAGAGAAAGCAAAAGTTTTACAAAACACACACACTGAAAATAACTAAAACAGCAAAATAAAACCACTTAAATATCAAAGGGCTTATACGGCAGCTGATTTGTTTTACTCGTTGTCAAGATGAAATTGACATTTCAGAGCGCCATCTATCGAATTCTACTTTTCCCAACACTGACAGTTCTTGTCAGGTGTGTACTTTGTTGCTTACGGTCAAACATTAGCTGCGTTCGTTATTTGCATCGCAGAGGCGACGGATTTTTGATCATGTGATCTCAGATTAATCTGAGCAAATTGCTATTAACAAACGGCCCGACCAATCATACATATAAACGAACTTCTAGCCTCCCTTTTCCCTGTCTTTCATTTCAGAGACTTTGTTTGAATTTGTCGTTTTAGATTTTATTTTTCATTATTTACGACTATGTTTAGCACTGAGGCAATTTTGGTAGCTATTCATGGTCAACAAACAGTACGAGATTAATCTAATGACAGGAGTGACTACAACATAACATGACAGATAAACAGATTAATCTTTCTCGTCGGTCAAAATATTCCGAGCAAACAGATTCACATCGGACTGATCTGAGCGGAATTACCGAACGGTTTAGATTTACCTCCCCCACCTCTAGATGTAATAAACGAACGATTCAGACTAAAAAGATTAATCGGACGCAAATAACGAACGCAGCTATTATTTATGAGAAGTGAATATTAATCTTATTGTTTTATTCATATGAATAATACAAAAATATGCATGAATACACGGAAAACATCAGTATTTTGAAAGTTCTCAAGTATTTTCAGTTAGAAGAAGAAGCTGGTAATTATTAATTGCATAGCCTTTTCGAATTTGGCTAATTATCAAATTTAAGGTTAGCTATATGTCAAAATGGCATTGGCTTTTTGGTGTGCGTCATCGATTGTGACGTACATCCGGGTTTTCGGCATGTCGTTTATTTTATTTGCTATTTTGACATAAAGTTCGTATTCAGCCAAATTAGAAAAGGATTTGCAATTAATAATCACCAGCTTCTTTTTCTAATTGAAAATACTTGAAAACTTTCGAAATACTGATGTTTTTCCGTGTATCCATGCATATTTTTGTATTATTTAAATAAAAAAATCAATATATAAATCGTTTATTTAGTCAAAAAAAAACTAATTTTACATAGAAATTTACATGATAATACATTCACATTTAATATAAAAAATACATAAGTATATATTTAAAATACCTTTAAAATGATAAAACAAAGTCAATTTTACAAAACATAACACAAAAAAAAACATCAACTAGTCAGCAAGTAATCGGTCAGTTTTCTCTTAAATATTATTATGCTTGTAGAGCATTTAATATCTTCAGGCAAATTATTAAAAGCCTGTACACCTTTAAAAAAAACTGAATTTTGTGTACATTTTTTCGTGGCCCTATGAACTCTAAAATTTTGCTTATTTCTAGTATTGTGTTCATGAACATCCTGGTTATAGCTTAAAATATTTTGTAAATATACTGGGGAGATTCCTAATTTAATCTTAAATATAAATATCACGGAATAAAAGAGTAAATATTTTTCAACAGGCAACCACTGAAGCACATTTAACATGGAGTTGATTGGTTCCAATCGCGAACAGTTCAGTATTCTGCAACCTTTGCAATCGTTGCAACTCATTTTGGTTGAGCAAATACAAAATAGTCGCACAATAATTAAAATGAGATAATACAAGAGTATTATAAATAACTATTTTAGCCCATTTGGTGAGATGTGGAGAACAGCGTCTCAAATAATTAATCTTGTATGAAATATTTTTGATGACGTTATTAGCATGTTCCTTAAATTGTAAATTTGTATCAACCATCACCCCTAGATATTTAATTTTTTCGACTCTCTGAAGCTTCATTCCGTCAATAGAAACACTCTGTGTTGCTATATTTAATTTTCTTAAAATGCCACTACCCCCAATTAACATCCATTTTGTCTTTTCGTAATTTATTTTCAACGAATTTCCGTTACAATAATCATTTATTTTACTTATAGAGCTATTTATTTCTTTAAAACAAGTCTCAATGTTTTCATGGGTAAAATAGACCAGGGTATCATCCGCAAATAAGTGTATTGAGCATCTTTTGACTACACTAGCAATGTCATTGATATAAATTAAAAACAGTAGCGGACCCAGAACACTACACTGTGGCACCCCCATATCATTCTCTCATAAGATTAATATTCACTTTACATAAATAATAATTGACCGTAAAGAACAAAGTACAGACCTGTCGAGAACTGTCAGTGTGAAAATAGAAAAAGACGTAAGACACATTGCCGCTACGAAAGTAACGCCTCCATAGTATTTTAAATTCTCGATTGATAGATTGAGCTTGCGCGTAATCTAAACATCAACCAATCAAATTTTTGTAAGTCAAAAATTAGGGTTAAGATTTGCAATACATTTAAACGGTTCATTATTGAGATATTTTTATTAGGATTAATCAAAGACCTGCCTTTTTTCCATTTCTTCCTATACCCGTTGAGTGAAAAATAACATTCAACGCTAAGAAAGACATTCAATCGATGACGCACACCAAGAAGGGCATTATTTCAACTATACCGGGACTCTGCACACTAGAGAATTCTACCGGTCGCTTTCTATTCTCCAAATCAAACCACAATAGTAGAAGTAGCTTTTTTTTATCTATGGATGTAGCATCGGTGAATGGGAAGAAAAAATCACAGTGAGAACAAAAAAAAGAGTTCGCACATCATGTAGATGGCCATGCGCACATTACCAGTGTGAGCTGAGACTAAAGAGATCTCAGTCAAAAGAACGCACCTTATATGCGCAAAGTGAGTCAATATTTGACATGTGTTCTGTCATACAATATATTTCTCTATGTGTTCTGTGTTATATCCTACTTTTCGATTTCGATTTTTCATCACATTCAATATTCATCAGTGGAATTTAACTAGCAGTCTAACAACCTTGACCATTTCTGATGAATATAGTGATGTGAATTTGAACTACCTTTGTTATAAATACCAAAAGGAAAGAATCCACATATTTTATGTAAGTAATTTAAAATAATTATGCTCCATCGTTTCATATTTATATTAATTTGCTTAATGTTTATATGGATAAATATCACGAAACAGCCATTTTAGATTACTTCTGTCATGGAAACTTCCAAATTACAAACTATTATTACAAAATTTTCTATTATTTTAGTCGACTATTATTTATTATAGTGAAAGCTATTTTCATTTGAATCACTAGTTTGAGGGTAAAGTTTTAATTACAGCCCAAATTATTTTGATATTTGTCATTTAATTTTTCAGAATAAATAAAAATTGAAAGTGATCTTATCTTTATGAAATGCAGGGCCAGCGGATTGTAGTGAACGCTCAAAATCAAATAAATTCTCCTAACAAGGGATTTTCACTTGGAAGCCCGCTAATATTGAAAATGAATGATTCTATTCCAATGTCATCAGTTGGTAAGTACCTATCTAAAGTTTTTAGTCACAGTAATAATTATATTTTGAAATTAAGTCACACTAGCAAATTGTTTTTGTAAAAGTGTCTAACGCCGATTTCTGTAGTTACTTAAAATGAAATATTGTAGCAATGATTTGTGGTCTACAAAAATGTTTGTCATAAGTGCATTTAAATCATAATTGGAAATAGTGTTATCACTTACAGACTTATTCATAGTCAATGCATTAGTAGCTATTAAATACAAACAATGGGAGACTTTGGTCCAAGCTGCCAATTCAAAAATTTTTATTTTTGCGTACCTCTGGAGAATGGAAATTGCAGAAGGAATTTGTCATGTGAATGATCTTATTATTTATATATATCCCTAAACGGAGAAAACCCAATGTAATGACCAGTCACGTCCTAAATTTGCCAAATGAGAAGTCATGACTATCTTGGATCTGACTTTGTATGATTCATATACTAGATCAAATCCAACTTTGAATAATGTTGAGCAAAACTACTTCATTCTAAGTATTGAAATTGTGAGTTTTCTCACTTTCGATTTTTGAGACAAATTTTGTTTCATTTAAATTAAAGTTAGAAATATCAGAATTAAATTGCCTTCTACTGACTAAATCCTAAATGTTTACGGATTAATTGGAAATGTCATAAATATGGTATATGATGGTGATAATTTGAACATCAACTAAGAACACAAGAACAGACTGATGGGAAGAAACAAATATCAAGAATAAGGGGTAAAATGTCTGTTGAAACGCGTTCCTTTGTATATATTTTTTATTGAAGTTGTTTATTTTGTAGAAATAGTATAATAACCCACTTTCAGTTGATCTATAGTATGCATGCTTTTAAGGGTCTATGGCCTGCTTGCACAAGATCCTGAAGCTCAGTGGCATATGTGCGTCATGATTTTTGTAAAAAAAAATGTTTTTTGCAGTTATTAACTAAAACTTAACGGAAAAAATCATTCATATGTTTTTTCCAAATTGTGACAAAAACAAAAAGTTTGCCTTTTGCCCTCGCTTTTGCCTTTGATTCGGATAGTTTACATGTAAGTAGCATTGTCAGCTAAGGTGTAAATTGATCCTTCATAAAATTTTTATCGTACCCACATAATAGGTTTGTTCGTAGAAAGAATTTCCCGAGTAATTTCCAATCGATTGGAAATTTCTCATACATTCTGTTTGTGATTCGTTGTTAATCGATTGGCAATTTTTGTTGTACGAACGGGTGGAAAATTTTGACATCAAGATAGTGATGTCTTTGATAAAGATGAACTAAAAGTTCTTCATCACAAGAAGAAGAGCTTAAATTATTGTCATACATCTGAAAAAAATTAAAGAATAAATAAATAATTTTGTAATGTGTGTGTCATTCTTTGGCCATCCTAATAAGAAGCCAGAGATTTTTTTTAAAATGTCTGGTATTACAGTTGATTTTACTCACGTTTTATTTTAGAAGGAACAGACTGGTTAGCTAATTGAGTGTTTTTTTTCACAATAATTCAAAAATAGTAAAAATATGTCACTATCTACCTACAGAATCACAATACGCATGCTCAAACTAAAAATTTGATCTCGGTCAGCAAATTATTCTGATAGTTGGCAACTGATCCGAAAAATTTCTTTTAGTCCAACATCCCAGAGCGATAAGACAACTTATTTTCAAATAGATGAAATATTAGGTTCTCAGTAGCATCTCGTGTGCTTTGAATACCTGTGTGTTTGTAGCCTAAGGGCACCTGGACAGGTATCAGTTGAGAAAGGTAACTAAAAATAAGAGTTACTTCACTTGAATTTGTATGTCTGATTTTCATATATGTTTTGTAGAATAATATTCTAAAGTAGTATCAAGCTCCACAAAAAAAAATAAATAAACTATCTATTTTTACATGTCTGACTTTCAACTATGTTATCAAGGCAACTATTAATATAGTATATTAAGTATTAAGAACGGTAAGGGTTGTTTATCGGTCGACAGCTACGCTCAGCCTCCAATTTTGCTGGAGACCGGTAAAACCCTTAACGTTCGAGATGCTTGTACCATTTTTTGCGCGATCGTATTGAAATAAATTTCGAATAAAATATTTTAAATTTGTTCGAAATGCAAATGTCAAAAGTGACATTTATACTTCTCGATCAATTTGAAACATAATTTGCATTTTGATGAACTGGTTTTATGCTGGTTTTATGCTATTACTTTTTTGTGCGATTAGCTTGTATTTACTGGTTTCTAAGTCTAGCACGTCGGTAAGTGATCTACTTAACGTTCAGACGTCGGTAAGTAAATTACTAACCGACGTCTTAGCCCTACATACATTTAAGTGATCCTAAATAATATATTACTTCAACGAGACCAAAAATGTTGGATACACCTCTGAATGAATTGCCATCTAGTCAAGCGGTTCACTGGAACGTCTCTCACATCCACGTCCAGAATAGTCACTTGGGCCAAGAATCAAGAAATGGCTTGGAGATAAGGCGGTCAAGTCGTTTGGATCGTTAGATAGAGGTCATAACGGCCTTGAATTTAAAACACTTTCCATCTGAACTAACAAAGTATTGAACTCTTCCACGGTAAGAGTCTGATCACCTATCACGCGCTTAAGATGGGTTTTTAAGGATTTGACTCCAGCCTCCCAAAGACCACCAAAGTGAGGCGCAGACGGGGGATTAAAGTGCCATTTCAAAGACAACTCTTCCTCAGCAAACTTACAATACTGCTTAAAGATATTAAGAGCACCCACAAAATTTGTGCCATCATCACAAAAAAGATCTGTGCATTTTCCTCGCCTGGCGACGAATCGGCGAAGCGCTGCAATAAACGCTTCAGCAGTCAAATCTGAAACATACTCAAAAGGTCTGTTCTCACAAGCATCACGGACAGTCTTTGCGCCGAATCCGGATTGTCAAAGACTGTCTGAGATGCTTGTGAGCACAGACCTTAGATGTACGGCCTTGGTACCACCATAGATAAAAAAAAATACTTATAATGGGAAACTGACCCGTGGCGCCCTCTACTTGTACGGGTGACGCCACCTTGAGAGTCCCGTCAGTACCTCTAACACAAATCAGCCGAAAAAGAAGATTCCTGTAATTTTACAGTTTTTGGCGGCATATTCAAAATAACTGTAATTTTACTCATATTGCAAAATGACATTTATGGTATGATATTTCATTTAAAGTTACTTAACATATGATTGATATTACAATAATAACAATCAAATAGTCAAGTAAAATTAAATGAAATGTCAAAAAATGGACCATATAATGCCTGAAGTGAGAAAAACTCGGAGAAAAATAAAGCAATAATCATACAATAAATGGAACGTTTTTTTTACATATCTCAATGACAAACATAAAGAAAAATAAATGTTAGAACTTTAACTTAAAAGCTGTATGGAAGAATAACACAAAACATATTCTCGACATTGTCTCTTAAAATAAAAGTCCCATTATAAATAATAAAAACCAACTACGAATACTCAACACACACACAAATAAGCAAAATAGTTTTTAAAAACGAAAACTGGACAAACTCACGATACACGTCAGGCAGTTGTCAGGTTAGGATCATAGATAACACGTTAGGATGTCAGCGCTGATATATGTGAAAGAATTTGCAACTATAACGGCGTTACAGTTCTCACTAAATTAGAAAATTCAGTACTGACGGGACTCCCTATGTGGCAGCACCCTCGCGCCTTCAGAGATCCCCTACCCTGGGTACCACCACAAACGAAAACACAACAATATGATTTTACGGAGCGAACACCATGGTAACGGGACACAACAGTGGAAAAAGGTCCAGCAAAATCTAAGCCACTTTTCATAAAGGGTTTTGCCTCACACACTCTAAACTTAGGCAAGTCTGCCATCATCGTAGGATAAGAGACTGGATTTACACGAAAACATCTGTTACACTGAAAGAGAACACGTCGAATAGAACCTTTGAAAGAAATAATCCAAAATTGCTGCCCAATTAAATACTAGCACCAGGATGAAGATGTTTTCTGTGATAGTACAAAATCAATAAATCGGTTGACCGGTACTTAGAAGGTAGCGACAAAGGATACTTTACACTATAAGGTACGTCAGCGTGTCTTAAACGACCGCCCACCCTGAGGAAACCCTCCTCATCGACAAATGGAGCAAGTTTACGAATTGTTGGGGATACGGGTCTTTCTTCCTTTAGATTTTAATAATTCAACTAATTGTTGGACTATAGATAATGTCTGTTCAACGGTGTCTGCCCCACTGACTACGTCATCGACATAAATACTGGAATCCAATACCTTAGCGGCTAAAGGAAAATGTTCACCTTCATCCAACACCAACTGTTTTAAGGTACAAATAGCTAAATATGGACTTGAACCTACACCATAAGTCACCGTATTCAGTCTATATTCTGACAGGACATCACTGCTATTAGACCTCCACAAAATTATTTGATAGTCCCTGTCAGGCGACACCAAAATCTGCCTGTACATCTGACGAATGTCAGCTGTGAACACGGACTACCGTATCCGATAAGTGGCACATAATCAAAGGGGGAGTGTTTGACGCGCGAGATTTAAAATATTAAATTAAATAAAATTAGCACGAAACAATAAATACCTATTAACATGATTACATTCTCCTACTATATTAAAAATGTTGGTTTGGATAAGTTGGTACAGCATAGGACTTCTGACGAAGAGTACGCGGGTTCGATCCTCATCCGAATCCTCAACTTTTTTCAATCAAGAAAATGAAAAAATTTCACTTTTCAAATAGATAGCTCCAAATTTAGGTATTACATAGGTGAATTTAATTAAAAATTATATATTTGACGGTTTGACAGTGGTCAATCTAAATAGAAATTATACATTTTACTGATTATCTGCATGCGTGCCGAAAGTTACTTTCCGCTCATGTGTAGAAAGTAATTTGCACGCTAGTTTGATACAAGCCATTTCCGAGGTACTGTATAGTGCGATATACGTTACTTTCCTATGTGGTCGTAGGAAATAGTTATTTTCCTAACAAGTGCGGAAAGTGATACTTTCCCGCGCGCGACTGCAGTTGACCCGAACGACGCGGAGCGGAGTTCGGGCAAGCGGTCAAGGGTCGGAAAGACACTTTTCGAGTTGGGAACATTATTATTTCTACGACCGTATATGCAAAAAATATATAAGCCCATGTTTCAACAATTCTTCCATTTCGACATACATATACCAAGTTTTAACTAAAAACTACTAATTATTATAAATATTAATATTTAAAACACAATTTGTTGCGTTCTGTAAATTACTTGAAATTGCCAGTCCAGTGGAGTTATTTGGTGTTAACGTCGTCGATGAGGATGGCATCGGTTATAGGTCGCATAAAAATGACGATCACGGTGACGGCAACGGTTTTAAGTCAGTTGTAGATGAAAGAATTTTATTTTATATATTTCGTAAATATTTATTTACCTGTTGTAACAATAGTTATAACTCACGAAGTAAAAAACTAGCTTGGCTGAATGACAAAAAAAAAAGTAAAAAACTATCTAATAAGGTCAAAATTTGCCACTTTCAAAACTAAAATGATAAATTTCTTGTAAATAATTGTCTATTTTTTGGAAAATTTGATATTTTTCGAAAAACTGTATAGTAATTTCGAAAGTAGATGCTTCGAAGTGCTTAGTGGTAAAGTTTCATTGAATTATATTCATTTCGAAAAAAGATATAATTGAATGAAGTCTAAAATAACAAGTAAAATTAAACATTCAAAAAAACAGATTTTTAACAAGCATTTGTTTGAAATTCTAAATATTGATGGCTTTGCTTTTATGATAATAATGTTTTATGCTTATTGGCAATGCTAAATCCAAAAGGAATTTTCACTGGGATAAGTATTAATTTACAGGAATAATTATAATTGTTTATTTACCTTTTAGCTCCAGTTTTTTTATAAATAAACTGATTTCTATCTAAAAGTTGAGATCTTTCTCTACATTTCACATGAGTCTATTTATTTCTTCAGAATGTTATAAGCCCAAAATTATCAACTTTTTATAAGTCGTGCGGTCAATCACGGGCCGTTCGCGCGTATCCACGAATTGAATGCCACTGGAATTAATTTTATCTCGTGAACTTTTTAATTTACAGAAAAACTTTCCAGACAAAATTTTGATTTGGAACATAAGTTTCAATTTCTTGTATTTTTTGTGAGATTTTATGTTAACTTAGACTAGGCTAATACAGAACATAATTATTATTTTCCGAATCTGTAGAATTTTATGTATAAGTGCTCTTTGAGGCTCCTATATAAGATTCTACTCACGGAAGATGAATAATATAATATAAGCAATAGGCTGAAGACAATAAAATGAATAATAATTCAGAAAAAGGTGTTATAATGATTACTGCAGGGCAGTAAACTACATTATAAAAGTGGCACTTTCCTCCCTAGTACTACTAATATCTATTGCCCAATAAAACTAAAAATTATGTGAATGGTTGTTGGGTTTTTAACTATTCAGTATACTCAGTATTTATATACTGCTTTTAATATTTTGACGTTTATTGAGGAATGTTTTTTGCCGATGAAGTTAATTTGTATTTTACATTGCAGGATTATTAGAACTTGCTCACCGAGAGTATCAAGCTGGAGATTATGAGAACGCTGAAAGACATTGTATGCAATTATGGAGGCAGGATCAAACAAATACAGGCGTATTGTTACTGTTGTCCAGTATACATTTCCAGTGTAGAAGATTAGAAAAATCGGCTCAGTTCAGTACTTTGGCGATTAAACAAAATCCACTATTGGCTGAAGCTTATAGGTAAGAATTCAACAGTAATATATCAAGTGCAAGTCAAATTCCTGAAAATCATGCATGAAGGTTTGCTGTCCTAGAAACATATTGTAGAGATACCACTTTTTGGTTAAGTAACAATAAAAATGCATAAAACCGCAAACTTGAATTCATGATTTTAAAGATTTATTTCCTGATTAGAAAATTTAAAAAATACACAAGACAACGTCATATGTCTTCATTTCTGGTAAAACGAGTTAAGTAAACTATTACAAATTGCAAAAATA